>JTDE01020972.1:30547-63486 GCA_014338405.1 Paragonimus skrjabini miyazakii
AGCTCCGCCTTGCCCTTGAGCAACATCTGCAGGGTCGCCAGCTTCGCCTAGTTGGTCTTGCCTTCAACCACCTCGGCCACGTTCTTGGAGTCCTCCAGAAAACCCCGAATGTTTCCATTCTGGAACGGCTGCAACCATGAGATCCTCATCGTAAAATCCTGATCACGGTATCAGTTATTGTCGGCCAAGAACGCGGATGACACAAGGATTGTTTGTTCAGAAAATTAACATATACGGTATATGCCCCAACACCACAACAAACACCCTCATTTGCATATAACATTCATCCAAGGACGTCACGATTGTTACGGTTGTCAAAAATTTATTAGCTGTCCGCGCCAGATTTTCAGCACGACTTAGTACGTCTTCAAATTAACAATAATGTAGATTATTGTGCGTTGTGGTGGTTTGAGATGAGTCTTTGGTAATGACGGAAAACCAGTCAAAATTGATGATACCAGTCAATCAAATATTACGGTGGGCTGTTTGCACGAGCTGAGTGCAAAATAGTTTGTTTCAAACTATTTTGCATGTGATGTATCAACAGCCTGTTGTATTGCTCACAGAAAATCTACTACTGAGGTTATTTCATGTGGAAACTGGGGTTTATCAACTGAGAGTTTTACGAATATCATATACCTGTCACGAAGCAACAAGTAGAGCAGTTTAAATGAATAGACACTCTCTTCAGTTGCATACTTTTTTTAAAGACGATTGTGGGAAATGTGTCTGTCCACTAACCAGGTGATTACGAATGTACTGAAAACCATCCGATGTTACTGACCTGAAAGTAATGCCCCCACAAAATGGCAGAACGCATTCCTAGGTCTGTTGGTCCTAGTTTGAAATTAGTTTGCACAGGGGAGTGGTAAAAACTAATTTGTTAATACTGAAGACAAGAATTACACTTCTGTGACTCTTATCAGGGTCTGCTTGAACACTTCAAAGGCTGGATAATGACGGTTTAATTTCATTTTGCAGGATGACTTTCTCCGTGCAGGGAAGTTACACTGTGCAATGGCCAATCAAAACAGTGGACGGACTTAGCTATGAGATTTAGCTTTTTAATGAGATATCGTCTCAACTTACGCAATTAGTGTTTGCACACAAGTGGGAAATAGCCAATTTATGAGGAAATGTTGCTGCCAGGATAAGCGGATTGTACGGTTATTTGAAGCGCTCAAACTACAGACTAAATCAACACTCGAAATTGATAATTGGTCCTTGATTTTATAGCGGGACAATTGATTTTCCTATAGTCGATCATATACAATAATTCGGTGCAGTTATCATTTGAATTATAATGTCTTTCAAAAAAACGCCTACGCACTGTACTCTTTTTTTTCTCGTTGAAGCTTGCGTAATCTCCTTTCACATACCAGAATAAAGAACCAAATTCGCAGCTTGTAAATTGTGTACTCACAGTGATTTCATTGCACGAAATATTATCGATCAAAGTGACCCCAACATTGTTTTAGGAACTCAAAACAGGATACTCACTTAGACTCATCAGAAGATCTCAGTTATTTCTGTAATGCACCGAAATTCACCGTCACAATGCAGAATAAGTGCGCGCGACTCGAAAATGTTTTTTGTGGTTCTCGGACTACCAAGTGTTCTCTTTGTTTATTCACTCGGAACAAGCACTCCCGGAGAGTTGCATCTTGTCCCGACATTATCTGTTTGCCTCGTCCCTCTTAATCGATGTCATTATTTAAACCCGATCACTGAAATTCTGGCGTAACATTTCATTTTGTCTGGAGCAGCCAATTTCGGTTATCTTCACACGGTAGGTGTTCTATCAGCGGAACTATTAAGCCACGCCTGGAGCTCAGCAGTCTCGCTTGGATTCGGTTTCCAACTCCCCTGTGCCTTAGGGAACCGGCTGAATAATCCAGAGTGGATTACCACAGTGGGATTTCCCACACTGAGGCTGAAATCCACCTACGCTCCTACTGAACGTTGACTTCATATCAGTGCTGAGCAATCTGGCTGTTGTGTTGGTTTCCAGGCTGACTAGGTAAAAAATACATATTCTCACAAACCTACTTCTCCCTGATCATTAACTCTGCAGTTTACACTTAATACGACTGCACCTTGTTAAAACAATACGTTTTAGACTTGTTCGTTCTGGATGTGTTTGTTAGCGGCATATCGCATTTGAAAGTTACGTAAAAAAAGAACTCATACGAAGCACCATGATGATTACGCTCCCACATGCAAACAAATCATAGAACGATTTGAGGTGTAACTCACCCTTAGATTACTCAGTTGATTGTTCAACAGACTGGCCATTTTAGACCGTTCTTCCAAATCATCCGTCAGTCTGCGCACAGTCTCTTCCAATAAATTACTATCCTCATCAGTTCGTTCGCCTTCCAGTCGGCTAATACGACGTTCCAATTGTTGAATACTAAAATCCTGTCGGAAAAAGTAAATTGGCAGATTATCGAACGTGAAAATAGCGTTTTCATTAGCTTCGCCTCTGTTGTTGATCACTGGGAAATTTCTTCCTAAAAATCTAATGGTTCACAATTATCTCTGACCTTATTTACAAAAAACGTACACATCTGACATCAAACCTTTTACAAAATACTCCGTTTCTAGTGTCAACAGATATCAGAATTTACTACCGGCAATTCACGACTGTAGGTTGAAAAAGAAGGTGGCTTTGAATAGCTTCATCTTATGCCTATGATCCTGACTCTTGTAAAGGCAGAGTATGGACTAGCATTCGTTGTTCATTACCACACAATGTCTAGTAAATGCGTTCGTCTATCTGTCATGTAAATTGCTCTGATCGAGGTAAAACTATACATCCATGTTTGTTGTGGAGATAGTGGTAGCCCTGTTCCTCAAATGACCTCTGCGATGAATGCAGTGGTCCAGCACCCAACAAATTAGACCCGTTTTGTATGAGATTGCTTCTGCATCATTCTTCTCACCTTCTGCTAGCCGGTGGCCCGTATTCTTCGAGTGATATTAAATCATCAAATCTATCCGCCGCACTTTATATATCCGCTTCAGTCGGTGTCTCGTATATCATTTATTGAAAGAATGTAAATAGATCTTCCCATGAATAAGTAGCGAATGTCTCACAAATTGGACCTAACCGTCAAGTTTTTGCATACACATAATAGTCGGTGGCTCTTTACGAGTGAGTTAAATCTTCTTGGAGACAACCATATAAAACACTTGCTACTTTACGACACTTTGAAGGCTTTTTCTGAAGTTTCAGTCACCTTATGTATGTAGTTTCGCATACATTCTCATGCGGTGTAACTCTACGAAAGATTACTTAGAAAACACAGCCATTTGTCCTCATTTTAAGTCCCATCCGGCCACGTGTTCAATGAAGAGTAGGTGACAACTTCCATACTTAAACAGGAATTCCTCTCGAAGTACACACTGAAAACAAAAA
Organism: Paragonimus skrjabini miyazakii; assembly: GCA_014338405.1. Lineage (NCBI taxonomy): Eukaryota > Metazoa > Platyhelminthes > Trematoda > Plagiorchiida > Troglotrematidae > Paragonimus > Paragonimus skrjabini miyazakii. Next base: position 33,969 of record JTDE01020972.1, read on the forward strand.
CGGTCGTTTAGTTTTTGCGTTCTTAATGTTTCAACAAATGTGACTGATGAAGTCACTTATCCTATAGTCTCCCTGGAAATTCATATCCTATTACGAAGTACGTAGACGAGATAGGTTTGACTCTGAATAGAAATCGCAATACAAGAATTGTACAGGCGACAGTCAGTATATAACGCAACAGTATGAGGACAGGCATAAAGTACTCATTTGAGAACACAAAAGTAATATAACTTTTGAGCATAAAGTAAAAAAAATCTTAGTCACTCACAGTGAAATCAGACCAGAATAAATGGTAGAAAGCATCACTGATGCGGTAGTCAACAGCAGTACATTATCTTTTCTAGGCGACAGAGGGTGGCAACAACCACGAAATCGGCTGTTTCCATTAATTCTGACCGACATCTGAACACTACGTATGTCACCGTACTTTGTAAAATTATAATGCCGTCTACGGCTTTGGAGTAGTAGTCCTTAACATCTACGGACTTTGGATAAGTGACACAACCACCTCACAAGCGGGTTACTGGCCGCAAACGATACGGAGTGGTTTATTGCGTTTCATGAACTGCTACTGATCTGTGATATTGGGATAAACTGTCATGTAGGGAAGCTCATTAAATTTCAACCTTCTGTCTATACCAAGTATCTTTGAGTCAATACTACATTGTATAATCAGTTAGCTTGTAGTTTTATTTTGAATTCCAGTTTTCACAATGTGATCCTTTTTTAATGGCAATTCCAATACTTTATTTGGCTTCACGTTTACCATTTATAAAAGAAAACCGATGCGTACCTGGACATCAACCCACCTCTTTGTAGATCATTTCCTGATGTCGCAACAGCTGAGCGTCCAGCTTGGCTAGTCTTGATTTTGACATCCGCAATGAGGCTTTCAGACCTTGATAATGTTGGTCAAGTGTTTTGCTTTCCTTACACAGCCTCTCGTATTGCTAAAAATAAGTAAATAAACGAATATACGTGAGTATGCAGATATACATAAATATATTTATATAATCGTTTCTTGTTATACGGAACACTCGGGATATTGGTAAACTGTCTGTTGTGCAATGATGTAGTGATAAGACTAGATGGTTCGCCATCAATATTCTTACTACCCATTGTAGGAAAGTATTCAAATCTCCTTGCGATGGATCACATGTGGCTGAATGAACACAATTCCGTAATCCTTCAATAATGTACCGTTATAGACAGATGCCTCAACTGGAATACCGTGTACTCCCGTTATTGTAGCCTGAGTATGGGAGAGATTAAATGTCCGTAGAAAACGCACAGTACTATAACTGTTCGTAAGGTATTTATTCAGTCACAAGTTAAAAGTAACAGCTTGCTTCTGTCACATAAGATGGTCATCAACCCAGCACTTTCTTTTGTAACAATCCCCCCTTCCTATTATTATACATTCCCACATCCTACTGACTTGTTTCGCATTCTTTTCTGTTTCACTTGTCAAACATGAAATATTTCAACATGGACCACACTCATTCTGCACTTTCGTCCCATCATGTAACTTAGAATTTTCACTCCAATTTCAAATCCCTCCCTTTGCAAAACAAACAGTCGCTGGCTAACATATGCCTAATCTGGACACCATGAATGACAGTGGCTATACTGAGGACATAAACAGTGGAGTGATTATAACTCAATGGGAATACAGCAGTACTAATTGCGAACAGCTATTTGGTGTAATGAGAACAAAAACAGTATATGGTAGCTAACAGACCAGTAGACAGAATAAGAGTGAACTGGCGAGCTCACTGCTTATGTTCTCCAAGTGGGTAACGGTTGTAAACAACCAAACAGAATATACCGAGTGCACTGTGCAGGGTTAACCAAATGTCGGTTGCGGGAGAGAACAAACGACAGGTTTCCGTGGGGAATATTTAAAGTACGAGAAACGTTCGTGTCATGGATTTATGCACCATGGGAAGGGTCCAATGTGTGCCCACCGTTTCAATTGTGCGGGAACACTGCTCCACAAGGCCGCCATGCAGAGCGAAACTACGTAAGCTAAGTCGTGCCTTGTATATGTTTTGGGGGTCGCAGCAAAATACTCGGAGGTTTTTACCAAACATTTGTGAATGTGAGATATAATGAGGAATAAAGAATAGTTGACATTTATTTTTGTTAAAAAACGATTATCAAATCGGTTGAATTCGGATGAATTGTCCACCATTGGTCAAGTTTAGAAATCAAAAACTTCGGTTAAATATAAGATAGCATGTAGACAGTCTTACCGTGGAAGTAAGTCAGAATGTGCAAATTCTACCACGAACGTGTACTGACTAATAGTTATATCAGAAAAGGTGCATGCATTACGGATCGTTATAAAATTATAAGCTGCCATCTGTCATAACGTCACTGTTGACAGATTGGTTTTTTGTCACCACTAAAACTGCCCACCTGAACTGACTTGAAACGATCATCTCGAAGACGGTTCAGCTGCCTCATCATCCGTTCATGATTGGCCTCAGCTGCTGCTAAGTCGGTTTCTGCTTCATTTGTTAACTGTTCTGCTGTCAGTTTACTTTCCGCGATGTATTCGTAACGTTCACGTAGAGTTTGTACAAGTTGGTGTACCTGTTGCAAACTAAAGAAACGTTGGAAAAGAAGTTGATAGTGTGCCAATTCATGCTGTATTTGTCAATTTGGGTGTAACTGCAGCGAAAGCTACACTGGCAGAACCGATAGGCTTGTGAACTCTAAAGCGGAGGAAGATTTCACTTTTGAGTTTCGAACGTGATTGTACAGACTAATCCCCTCTTCCCTGGATCAAGTATACTTCCATCTCCGTCTATCGCCGGACACAAGCCACCGGATTAATCTGGGATTAACATTCAGGATTACAAAGCGTTATACTAGTCCGCGTTTGCTGTGTTTCGCCGAGACGGTTGCTAATAGTCATCCCAAACCAGAGTTGTATAGAAAAGCAGGTCTATGCAAACCATAGACACCAACAGACTTAAAATCTTAGCGCTGTGCTCTTAACCCAATTTGCTGTTTCGCTTGTTAACTCTGATCCACTAGTGTTATATATACATACAGTCCTGGTTATTGATACTTTCAAAATGAAGAGGTAGTACGGAATTCAAGCACCTAGCAGTGTTCAAAATTTATGAACTGAATCAAATTTGTCGAATTTTTTATGTGATTTAAACCGGAGGGCAACACCGTTGAACAACCGAGGTAAAATCTTCATAAGAACACTGTGATGTAACCGTAGGTCCGAACTACTAGACAGTGACAGTATACATTTAAAGGTCAATCTCACGTCCATGCCTACGGATTTTATGCAAAAACAGATGTTCTTGTTATCAGGTAGTTTGGGAGACCGGAAAGGTACCTCATGGTGGTCGTTTATTAACAGTAATTCCCGCTTTCAAATAGGCGGTTCGAAATCTGTGACAGTCAAAAAGACACTAATCCAGTGTCAGTTGCTAACAAGTCAATCACTGGTCTTGTATTACGTTGGCTCGCTAAGGCTTAAGAGTACCATTAGCGTGAAGAACACTAAAGGTTCCGATCCGGTCATAAGTGCACCAAACTCAACTTTACGCATGTAATAGGTCTTGGGGCACCGGCAGTCTCACAGACAGCGGACGGTCGTGATGGTTTGCGTTTTCAAGCTTGACTTCGTTTTGGTTCTTCTTAAACTCCTAACCAAGGAATTTTCGGGAGGACACATTATCCTATTAAGATCACCATATGTACGATCTGCAGGCAAGGGTGTGGTTTCTGGACAACTGTCTCGAGTGTTCATCACTGCTACTGGTGTTCGTCACGAGTATCTAGTCTGCCCTTTCCCGATCAGTTTTGTCACGGTAAACATTCCGGATGGTGCGCTTAACAAATTCATTGAGCCCGGAGCTGAGTTTATTTTTGACACCACATTGACCAACACAGAGTGTTCGGGTGACACTGTCGTAGCTAAGCCTTTCTGGTGGAGACAAAGACCATACTGAACATGATGAGGGACAGGCCTAGTTTTGTATGGAATGCACTTCGCACCTTCAGATTGCTAAGGGCTTCCCAGTTCCGCTTTCTTTATTGCACATAATCCCCTTGATAGTTCCACTCACTTGAATAGCATCACCTCGTCAACTTTTAATGTTGTTAGTGAGATATCAGCAAGGACAGCAAATGTACACGTTGTTTTCTGCCAACTTGCGGTGCGCGACTGTCATTGAAAAAAGTGTGTATCACATTTATGTGTATTCTCTTTTGTTCCATGGTCAACAAACGTGGTTTATTCGTGACAATCTTTGTCTCCGTCAGTCAACTTACTTCACGTGAGATGATCAGGTGAGCACTGGGGTCGTTCACCGTGCTGTGTAGCCTTTGAAAGGAATATTTCGAGTTCCCGAATAAATAACCTCGTTAAAACAATCATTTAAACTTTTGCCCCTCGTTTGCTATACACTTGTGAATTCGCTGTGTCACACTGCGAATGATGTTTTGACTTGTTCAATAGGTATGTTCTGAAAGGCTGTTGTCCTATTCTCTTTTAGTTTAATTGTGGAATGAGGTTGCGGACTGTAAAGCACAGACTCCATTTTATTCCACAGATAAAATCCAGCGAAGTTAATGCATGCGCCGCCGGCGCCCATTCGACAGGCCCACTCCAACTGATCCGCCATGGTCGAAATTCTCACGTCCGTTGCCTCAGTGCGTCGTTGAAGCGCTTCATTCAGAGGTACGAAATTAGACATTGCGTAGCTTCACGAGTTTACCAGCTTAGTCATTTGCTTGTGTATGCTGTTCCATGTCTGCCCGCAACGTATGTGAGCATCACTCGGTGAATGTGTGTGTATGTGGTATTGATGACCCTAGTATTGAAAGAAAGGGGTTAACTGTCAGTCGAGTGAATGAATGTGAGAATCGCTCACTGGGGACAGTGTGTACGGCCTGTAGATATTGGTAGATGTGACCGTGGACCTTAAGTGGTAGGATGTGTGCCAACGTGCGAGACAGTTGGTGTGACGGATCAACTGACCGAGTGTGGTGAATACATGTCTGAGATTTAGCCGTTCGGTTTGGTACGCTGTAGTGGGCATCTAAAGACCCAGTATTCAAGAATGACTATCGAAAGCATATCTTACTGGACTAAACCTTGCTGCAGAAGAAACTAGTTGGCAGCGATGTTCCCTGGCTGTTTCTCTGATGTCAATTTCAATTCAACAGCCAGATCTGTATTCACATCTCAACATACACCCATAAATATGACGCATATGGGAATAAAACTATAACCCGTAATTAAAACGATGGCTCACTTTTCTGTCTTTTTGGTTTTGTCCTTCTTTAGTTGACTTATTTGAGTCCGGGCGTATTCTAGATCACTCGCGACTTTGTCCACCGTACGTTTAAGCGCCTCCAACTGGTAATTGGAAACCACAAGACAATGAGTTTGATGGAGTCTCTGACCTACACATCAAAAACCGCGCGAAAATTCCCAGTGTAGTCATGAAAAATACTAGCTAGCTAGCTAACTAGCTCGTTTTCAGTGATTCATCATCAGGCTAAATACATCACATTTATATCACGAATTTTACAGGGGAATCATTAAAGGGAGTAAACGGGGAACGGGTGGTTAATCAAAATGCTAGTTAAAAATGTCGGAGTAGTTATTGTTAGTACACGAGAAAATGATTTGAAAACAAACTTACCTCACCGCGGAAATTCTTCTTACGTAATTCTCTCTCGTTTAGTTCCATTCTAGATTTCCCGATCGCACTCACAGCTTCATTCAAACGGCGTTGGGCTTCAGCTGTGCTGTCCTGTTGCGTTTTCAAAAAGTCTTGTCTCTCACGGATGGTCGCCTCACTCTCACCGACTTGCATCCTTGTATCGTTCAGTCGCTGCATACGTGGAAATATGCGGAGTGCATAGTTATTAATCAACCAGCTTACATTCTATACACAAGTGAGTTGAAACTTACAATAGAATTAGAATTCATAATAAGAAATTAACTTCAAGACAAACAGTAATCAGTATTATTGTGGTAATGTTCCGTCTTCGTTTGACGTAGCACCTTTAGTCCATGTGAACCATGAACACTGCGAGAGGCACTGTAAACCTAACTGAGTTCTATCAGTCTCGTAGATGGTTAAAAAAAATAGGAGTAGCCTTGCCTATAAAATAAGTAGATATAGATAATGGATTGAACCACTTCACTAATGTAACATCAATATTACCTGAGTACAACTTTGCGATGAGATCGTTGGATTAAGGTCATTGTGAGTTCAGCGTAACAGTGGTTAATAAACTCTGTTCATGAGCACAAACGCAGAAGCAAGAACTCCTATCCATTAGAAAGTAGACACTGCTGATAGGCGGTTCTAGTCGGCGAGATAAATTTAGATCAATACATTTTTGAAGGTGGGACATCCAGAAAATTTATCTAAATGAAGAAGCACGATCAAATCCGAATGGAGTTGTCTATTTATACAAAATATAACCGTCAATTTTGTGTACGTTTTCAACTGGACAGCGAGTGAACTATAACTGTTTAGAAACTGGTTCACTAAAAGTTTCCGTCATAACAAAAATCGTTATAGACAATTATAGCACAATCCGCATAGCCGGTGCTGGGTTGAATAACCGCTGTTTCCATTCATCACAATTTGCATCCGAAAACGCAATCGATCTAACGAAAGAGCATGACATTTCAAAGTGGATAAGTGTCACCTCAAGTCCAGAGCACACGCAGTCGGTTTGCACCGATGAGTAGCTGAGAAGCCCTTGCCGAAATTACCTCGGAAGCGAATCGTGGGCTTCCTTGAACTAGTTTTCCCGTTTTATTTATGACCAAGAGTGTGCAGTTACTACACTACTACTACTGCTGTTTAGATAGACTTAGCACATTACCTAATTACCAATCCACCACAACACAAAATTTAAACTTGTGCGTGTCCTCATAAGTGATTCGCCGAGGACAATAAAACCTACTTGACACAAGCGGAATTTGTCCACGCCAATAGCAGTTGTAGAATGGTATTTAAAATACTAGCGTGTGTACTGTGCAACGGAAATTTTTCTTTCCGTAAACGCATTGAAATTATGTACCTATGAATTACAATTTTATCCAGACTTCGAATGAAGAACCTCTGTAAGCTTGACTGCATCACTTATAGTTCGGTTGTTTGTTCGCAAGAGGTACGCACATTGATGTTAACTGTTTGAATATAAACATAATTATTTCTAGTAGTAATGTCCTTCCCCTCTCGTTATCATTTTCCACTTCCTGGCAAGGGTTTGCTTTCTTCTTTGTGAGTGTTTGGCAGTTAAGTTTCAGTGGGAACCATTGATATATTCCTGTCTATGATGGTAACCATGATCGTGATGCTTGGATTGTAGTTTACACTGGTGTAATCTCTTGTGACACTGGCTTAAACCTTTGATGCTGAGCCCTGACTATGTAAAAATATGCTTATCACTTTTGCAAACCGTAAGCGAAATTTAAGGGAAACAACCGTATGGTTTACCTTCCATGTACTGTGTTCAGTCGCGACTAGGAGCCATCTCTTAATAAAAATCATTTGTCAGCACCATTTGGATAGGATAGAAGTGACTCGTGTATTCATGGTGACGCGGATTTTCGCCCAGTGTCTGTAGGTCTCCGGAATGAGAAGTTAACAGAACTGATCAATCTCCTTCATGTTTCGTGATATTCGCCCTCAAACCGAAACTCCACGACCTGTTTACTTCTCGTTCCTACTCATCAGCTAGGGCTAGTGTGAAAGGAGGTGGAGGATACCGAAACAAGGATGAAACCGTATTGAGGGTGAACACCACGAAACATTACAACCACCAGCTCAAACTCTTTCAGCAGTAGTAAATTTACAATCCGACTTGGATTATGTCGATGCTCACTAACAGGGTGTAAAACAAATTACAAGCCAACATGTTTTGCTGCAATTTTGTCGATCTGCATCAAACAAACGTTGAGTTATCTATCTAACCAAGGTGTGGAATGCAATGACATGGTATCGAACTGTCCAGATTTCAGCGGATCCTTTCACACATTGATTTGAATCGTTTATCAGGACAGAGATGGGATAACCTGAAAGGGAACATCATCTAACATGAGAACCTGCGACAGCCAATGTCATTCAGATATTTGTCAGTATTTCCATTTAACCATACAACCATCGGTACTTCTATGATAACTTTTTCCAAAGCTCGTGAACAGTAGCCACTTGAGTGAATAAAATGCTACAATCTGATAATAAACCCTTGAAACGGGTTAGCAAAAAAATTGTGCTAACTGGAATCAAGTTTCACAAATCCAAATTACATTAAGGATATTATACGTTTTAAAACTCAGGATAAGCTACTGATAAGTTCGATAAATATGTTTCTTTCTTCGTCTATTCCATTCTACTGAATCAAACAAGCAAACATTCATGGGCTCTAGTCATAAGTTATAAATGCCTCATCTGACCTACCTCGTTGAGTGACATTTTCATACGTATCAAAGAATTCTTATCTAGTCAAAATATGGATGTCAATTTAACTTCTATAAGCTTACTGATAACAGGGTGCTCTTATCACGGATTTTGTTCAGTTATTTTAAATAGGCACAGTTTCTATGATTTTGGAATAAGTAAAGTATCACAGTAACCAACTTCATATGTATTTTCTCGGATTATTTTTTGCTTAGTTACTTAGTTGTTTAGTGAGAACGTACTTAGTATGCTAGGCTCAATCATAATCACTGACTATTTGTATGCTATCTTATTCAATGACTTCCTTAAACAAGTTTTAAATAGTTAGGTACAATGTCTTTTACATGAACCAACTTTTGTCTTGATTTGGTAAATCTGCTGAAATTAGTCATTCATCTCCTACAATGGGCACGCTATGAAAGACAAATTGGAGAACCATGAGGAGAAGAAAAACGACCATTTGGTGTACACAAATTTCCGTCTCTACATTTCAAACTTACATCCGCCAAAGCTCTGAGTTCATTGTCGCGTTGTCGCATTTGATTAATCACATTCTCCCATTGAGCTATTAGCATGTCCCGTTCCGTATAAGCAGCACGTGTTTCCTCACTGATACCGTCCAGACCAAGTTGAGAGGATTGTGTTTTTGTATAACATGTGTCCAGCACACTTTTCTTCTCTCGCAATTTTGTAGTCAACTGCTGTAACTCCAAATCCAATCCCTAACAGGTATAAATTTCCCTAGTTATTGATTTACCTTTAACTTTGAATCATCTTCTTTGATATATCTTTTCATAATTAGCATGTCTTCATTTCTAGTCTCGACCGTCTTCAACCAGTTATCTAATGCTTCTTTGCTTCCACCTGTATTGTTGGTGAGTTTTTCCAATTCTGACCGACTACGATAAGCAAGATCCTGAAATAGAGAGAGAAAACAGCAAACGTTTATGGCTATTTCCAGTTCTTACCTCAAGCCGGCTTTTCTTTTCCCCAATTTCTTCACGTAGTTTTTCTATTCGACCAAATTCTTGTCTCAATCGACCTTGTTCTCGTTCGGCCAGTTTGCGTTGATGTTCTTCATCTTCTGTCTGTTTTGTTCGTAATTCGCACAAGGCTGCAGTGTAGGCGGTTTCCTGTTTAACATTCTTCATATGTTCTCTGATTTGTTGAACTTTTCCTCGTTCATTTTCCAGTATCAACGTTTTTTGATGAAGCCGCCTTTGTAGGAGGTCAAGCTGAGAAGAAAAAGCGCTTGCATAAGTAGTTTTATGTATACGAACTGAAGTATTCAGACCTGACAACCAATATAACCTCGTCAAAACTGTGTCAGCGATCATAAGTTACATCCTGGAGTAACATTCATAGAACACAAAGTACCACTTAGTTGATAACCTAATCGACACATTTGTCCAGTCAGTGCTCGTATTAACATATTAGAAATGCTAAACCAGACAACAGATGTTTATTTTGAAAAACTGTAGAATATATTACTGATAGATAGTTTGGCAAATTTTCTAATCGTTATGTCTCCTAAAACTAATAGATATTTACCGGCCACAAACCATAGAAATGTTCACTACAAAACGCTTCACTTCTACTGTTTCATAATGTCTAACTGAAATCAGGTAGGTCGGTGCTTTCGATCAGCTCGCTTCAGAGTCGCTTGCAGGGCCTTCATAGATCGACTTGAAAGAGCCATCTGAAAGTCAAATTTACAAATGCAGCAACATTTCTCGTCAGTATTCATGATAAATTCAACGGTTGTTACTGACGGTATGATCATATGTGAATAGTAGCCGAAGCTTAACGCATAGACTTAGTTGAAACTTCCAAAATTCATTTTTTTTTCACTGTTTGGTTGAATTCTCATGGATAGCGTATGACATCCGCTTGCGAACTTGAAAGAATTTTTAAATACATTGTCGCATTTAGTCACAGATAGTTGATTCAGTAATCTAACCATGGAATGCATCCGCTTTTAGTTAGCTAGTGTCCAGCCACAGAAAGCAATCAACTGATATAGTTACCTCTTCATCTACAAGAAAAGAAGGCTAGTCTTGTACTGAACAGTATCGCCAATATTGTCACAGCTTTAATTGTAAGTTGGGTAACGAAGTTCAACTGGCCACCAGACGTCACGACTGAACGTTTCAGCCCCGGTACCGATTCTATTTCATCCTAGGGCTTACTAATCTCACAAGCATTAATTAGAGAGGTCGTTTTATCCCATCACCTGAAACTGTTCTTTACGCACCTTCCGTGATATCCCTCGTTTCTCCAAGAGTTTGTATATCCCCCGAGGAAATTCCATAGTGTCGACGTGAAGTGCCTAACGCTGTGATCAAAACAACAGTGGTTTTGACCGAGTGAACTAAATAATATCAACATCATGCGCAAACGGCACGATGCTCAAAGCTATCCACCCGCCTGATGTTAATTCACGCTGCATAAATTGACAGATTCTATGTAATAACATTACAATAGACTGAACAGTGAGGACTATCAACACAAATCAAAATAAAAAGCCATGAACCATTTGCATTCATTGTTTCGGGTTTGTCTTCTTAAAAACTTCCAACAAACCGTGAAATATTCATCCTTCGTCTGTCCCCTCTTTTCATACGTACCTCCAAATGTCAGCATTCACTTAATGGTCAACGGACGTCTGTTCCCAATGAAATTTGAATCCGGAGGACTAGTAGCTGAAGACATAAACTTACTCGCTTTACACAGTATCTGTGATTTTTTCTTGCCGTACGTAATTCTCTGTTATTTCGCTCGTTTTTGTTCGTTATCGCACACTGACTAGTTTAATATGCTACACCAAATTACACCCAAACTTCACTAGCACTTCACAGTGATTCTTCCTTCGTTCCCTGCCGTTTGTACTGTTTGGTTCCGGACTATCGATCATTTTCAAAACACCAATGATTAGCGTCACCGGCAACCAAAATATCCTGAGTTACAGAATGAGAAATAGGTATGTTAACTCTATAGGTCTAGTAGAACTGTTCTCCACAGCGTACCAAATATAAAAACTCGCCGTGCAACCTGAATAAATTTGAACTTATCATCTCTGTCGTCGACAGTTAGGTATTCGCCCACTTTGAAGATACCAAACTAACTGCCACAGATAATTTGAACGTGCGTAGAAATTGTATATACAGGAATAAAGAGAACGAACGCTATTTAAGCACTTATGGATAATCTGTGGAACCTTCATCTCTGAGATCATTTCCATTGTGTTCACTTTCATAGTCCACCTACATCCGGAGGGTAGCATGCTGACCTATTGTTTTCATATATTAGAAACCATTTCGAATTTTTGCACGATGCTCGGAGCCAGCAGCAGGAGATCAATTTCTAATGCATTACAAACATCTTATAAAAACTTGACTTTCATCAGTCACATGTCCCACGCAATTTGACAACCTATTAGCAAATCCGATTCTACTACTTACGTGAACAAATGGCCAAGATGTATAGGTAAAAAGTGATTATCTTAAAACGGAGTATAGGATACACAGGATACTCCAATACCGGATTTCTTTGCATTTGGGAATTACTCAAGTTGGAATGCACTATCTAATGCCATGATCATTAATGGACTGGCTGACTTTTAAAACTCTACTTGAGCGATAACTACCTGAAAAACAATCCGCATTAAAAGATTACTAAACACCGTCATCCACCAATCAGATATTCGTGTTGCGGTACCGCTTCAAACGATTTCGGTTTGATGTTGTTATGATACCATACCGGTAGCGTTCTCTAACTTTGTTGAAAAATTTCGTTTTCCCTTGCGTACAAAACTATACCTTCTGGTGTGATCTGTGAACATTACTGTAATTTTTTTAAAATCACTACCCAACAGTTTCTTGTGAAGTTCGAAATATTTCAATACATTTTCAACACAGCAATATCGTTGCTAGATGGAACCCCTTGGACAGCCTAAATGCCTAACTCTAGCCTAACTGATCCATGAATATTTGTATTCTCGACAGGTTGAAACCATAAAGACATCCGATGGCTCTTCTCAGAAACAGTTATGAAATTATTTAACAGATTTTCCTTTGGGTATTAACCAACAGGTACTGTTATTGGTTTTCCCTGTATAGCTTGTGATTCGAATTTTTCAAATTGACCTGCAATGGAGATACAATGGTGTAGCGTTAAGTTCCCGTCAGTCACACTTTGATCACGTCATGACAATGCTAACCAGGGCGCAAATCGAGATGGGAAAAGTTTCCTCTACCTCGAACCCGTCTCTATTCGGAAGATAACAAAAACTGAAAATTAGGAATTTTCCGGTCTCACGTGCATCGCTAGTTTACAGCAAATGAAGTGCTCACTGTCTAACCAAAACAGACGACCCGGCGACATCCACAGCTTTTGGTAGCCGTTGTTCCTATATGTGCACATATCCGCAAGTAATAAACCGTCACAAATTTTATGCATTTCTTCACAACAAATTATTCTGATCTTTTACCGATCAATGCTCTATTCTGTTCGCGTAATACAACATTTTCAGACTGGAAAAATCTATTCGAATTTCAAGATTTCCGTACTTATACAAGTTATTCTGTGTTCTGATGTCCTGACCACTCAAATCATTATATGCTTCCGTAGAACCAAAAAAACCTATTTTAATCCACATATTTTTAGGAAATGTATTTTTACGAACTTCCACGGCTTCATGGCGAGCAAACCATGAGAAGTTATAGTAGGTGGCAACAGTTACACACCTCCACAATGTTGTATTATATGGGATTACATGGAAACAGTATAATTAATTAATTGGCCGATCTATTTTCACTGAATAGAGCGACATGAAAACGTGGAAACTACAATACACAACAACCACAACTTTCTCATTCACACAGACTTTCCGTTCACAAGCAAATATGGCTAAGATTTTGTATATGACATTGCATTTATGTTAATTGTGAGGTAGCTTGCACACTAGTCAACACGTTTGTTTCGTATGAACATGGCTAAAATTCGTTAGTGGTTGTACACTATTGATAACCCCTGACAAAAGCGAAGATCGACTCCGGTGCACTAGTTTGAATCAAAATAGTTAAAGTGTCTATCCGAAAGTGAAAGGTACGGTTAATTTTGTATTAATTCGCCATCAGTAATCAGCAAGGTAATTATTTCTATTATTTCAACTTGGAGAGAAGTCCTAGTCGAAGGATCATCGATTAGAGTTAATAGGACAGTTACTGTTTTCTCTCGAGGTGTTCGGACAATCTGATCATTATTCACAAGTCAATGTGGCTGTATTTACATATGATGATTTGATGGTGCATAATGTGATGTCAATCGCACAGTAGTCAACACGGTTGTCTCACGACAATGTGGTCGGAGTTCTAATCCCGACCGTGGCAAGGATATGCATTACTGACGTACTCTAACAAAATCGAAACCCGAGTGCTGCTTTTCGAAAGGGGTCGACTGGGAAGTCTGTGAGAATGCGATAGCTGCGATCAATTCCGGGTAATGTTCAAATTATACAAAACCAAAATCTCCTATTATTCATCACTGTACAAATATATGGATTAGGTTCCCAACACCTGTTGTTGTGTTATCAACATTTCAACGTCATCGGCAGTTTACAAGGAGTCAGTATGAAATTGTACATATCGGTAACCTTTAGATGAAGTTTACAGGGGAAACAGGTTTAGAGTTCACGAGAAAGAGAGCGACTGTATCTAATACGTGAGCAGTCAGGCGACCTGACCAAATTGCTTTCGAGTTTCAGTAAGTAGGGGTTTGGTCAACCGTAATGTAAGATCATTGACGCGGAGATCTACAAGGTTGTCTGACGAAGTTCTGACGAAGTTCAAATCAAAGTCTCACAAAATTAAGCTCACATTGACGAGGTCTAACAACAACAAAACTTCCGTCTGATGCTGGTTTTAGAAAGGTACTGGTTAAAAGTTTGTGAGAACGCAAAAGCCACAATCATTTGTGAATGCTGCCCAACCTATTACAACGAGTGCTCATTACTATTCCTCAGTAAACAAAGTGTCGCCCAAAAAGTTCGACAATTTTTTGGTTTTCGCTGGGGAAGGTCCTTGGTTCTTGGTGCCATCGATTGGGCTTAACAGAACAGTCACTGTCTATTGTCAAGGTGATTAGACAATCTGAACTTTACTCACCAGCGAACGCGTGTGAGCATTTAGGACACAATTAATGTTATATCAGTGGCGTATTAGTCAGTACAGTTGCCCCATGAAAACGTGATCCAAGTTAAAATCCCCTATTTGGAAAGTGTATGCTCTACCGACAAACGGCAAAGGGAGCGAAACTCAAGTCTGGTGTGTATAACTCTAACGACGTCAATCAAACTGTGCACCTAACAACTTGTGCTTTCTTCCCTCCCCCTTCCGGGTTTCGCGACGGCCACGTACCTAGACCGAGCGCAGGAAGCAAAAACAGAAGAGAACAATGATTAATTGTAAGACGCTTGTTTTGCCGACCTCTACATATTTCTTTTTCATCACGTTGTCGTGCTTGTTTTTGCATATGTTGTCGTATAAACGCTTCCTATGAATTCGTGTGCTCAATTGAGTCGTTGTGAATATGTCTTCCAACTCACCAGTTCTGTGACCAACTTTCATACTATCCGTTTCAGCACGTGGACATTCCTTCCCTTGCAAAGAGAATTACTATTGCTCCCGTGAGTCCTTCAACTGTGGGATATTACATGCGTCTTTTATAAACGGGATGGCTAGAAGACCTATGTGAGTGGGAATATTGCAATCAATTGTAAATGTTGTTCAAATTACCTTTAAAAAAATCCCTATCATTCATCAGTAGGCAAACAAATAACGTTGATTTCTGAACATATTCTGACCCCAGATCGCAACATCAACCCAATTACTTCAAGTCCGTCCAAAATTGTTGCAGATCATTTAAGCTAAACAGTGACAGCTAATCGTATTTGTGCAAAAGTTGGTGATTCGCTCTACTATCTTTCGTCCATGATAATATTCTAGTCTACAATCTTTGCACAATTCGTTTAACCGTTTTCATCAAGCTGCTTGATTCCAAGTATACAGCCGTTCACACAAAAGCTAGCTTACAACACAAACAACAATTCTAAAGAACTGGGTTAATGGAAACTAGATGTTCATATTTTAAGTGACTGACAGATAAATTTATTATTGAAACAAAAGCGCAAAAAAACAAACAATGAATCAGAAACAACCAGCAACGAGAACAAGGTTGGTGTATTGCATCTTACCGGATTCTCCACATTCTGTGTAGTGTTATACGGACTAAAAGTTTAAAGGCAAAAACAACCAACTTAGCTTTTAAAAGGTTTGTCTTCTAATGTTAGATTGCCTTCTAAAAGCATTTATTATCATTAGTGCGCTATATTCCAGGTTTGCAACTACATCAATGCACAAAACTGAATGCAATACAAGGTACCCTAATTAAAAATACTGTACACTTATTTAAAACAGTACGTCCCAATTAATGCTAAAAACGACTCTAACACTGGGCTATGCTGTGGAGACTTGTGGTTAGTTTTCGATGGGTAAAGTTTGTATATTGCACTTAGGAATCCCCCGGTTCGTAACCGTAAATAGTTGGCCAACAAGTCAGCGTATTCGACCATGCAATAGAAAATAACTTATTATGTAACGTAGGTGTGACTTTGAATAACTTCGTTACATCTAGACATTTACTGTGGTCTGCTTTTTTAATATAGGTTCATGTAAGTAGATTATTAAAGGTTGTTTTAGACATCTGTTGTTAATCATTTCACTTGTACAGTCTGGTGCACATGAAGGAGAGTTACGTAATCGGTATTTAATATTTTACTATTAGTCTCGGCAGCCGTTGTCTTTTGTCATATAAATCTTTGTTTTAAACGCAACAGTCCTCATGCACTTTCAGTTCGACAAGTTGTGACGGTGATCTTAAATCTAGTAGTCTATCTGACGTTTCAATTGTTTTACGCTGGTTTCTGTTACTTATTTCAGGTTATACATATAGTATGGGTTTTCAGAATTGTCAAACCATGTTAGATCTACACTATAAGTTCCACAGTTCATTGTTTTATTAGGCTTAACGCATGCCAGAACCATGATTAGACCTCTTTATATGGAAGTTAGTAAGCTTTTGGGGAAAATGATTAGGTCAACGTTTGTTCACCACCATATTAGTCTAGCTTATCAACATATGATGGTAATTTAGTACGTATGTGTTATGGATGGTTACTGTGTTTAACTAACAAATTCTAAATGAAATAGCATTGAATATTTTTAGTAGTAAAAACAATTCAAGCTATTTAACTGCTACGCATCTACAAGGAAATTGATGTGGCAGTCTTTGAACATGTATCACCTTAAAGGTTTCCGATAGCTAAAAATTTGTGTCTGTATACATCAGTTTCGATACATAGTGCTAACTTTTACGGTCTGTACAGTTGAAATGAGGCACAAAAATTGATGAGGAATAAATACTCGTTTAAAGTTCGGCGCAGGTCTGCTGCTTCCGTATGTTAATCTATCACTGCTTGTTAGCAGTCGTAATGTTCTCATCCTCAATGATAGCAGACAGATTTTGTCTTCGCACTGTTTGAATGACGGTAGCTTTAGAGCTTAAAGTACCAGCCCTTAGTTTCATTGTGCGTGATGTTCAGTTTACATCATTCCAGATCTCGTATTTCTGATTACCATTGAAGGCAATGGCTCACATATTTTTAGGTGTAATTTGTTTTCATTTCTATGGCTAAGGTCTTCATCACTCATCGTATGTGACCAAGGACGTTACCGACATTGCTAAGTAGTCTAGTTCGATAGTTTGTATAGGTCGTTTTATAAGGAAAGGAGAAGAAAAAAAGACAGTGAAAGCCACAAAAGCGCTGTTTGCAAATCCTTCACATACTCATCTGTAAATACGCTAGACTCGTGTAAAGCGTTAGCACTTGATAATGATGATGATATTGGTTTGGAAGGGCACGCTACAATTGTTTCACTTGCCAATTCGTGGTATCGAGATAGTATAAGGTTTTCACTTAAACAAAGGGTGTTTGGGTTCTGTTTTTCTGTGCCGGTGAGAACTGTGTTCTCCCGGCGAAAAAGATATCAGAATTGGTGTGATTGATTGTCGTCGGTTGCATTAGCTAGCCCATATCATATACATTGATCTCATCAACATCTCGGTCGTTCGCCATCGTGCGTTCTGAAGCCTTTCCGATACGTGGTCTACTGGTGAACTAGTCAGTTGGCACAGTGTGTGATGATTCGGTCACGTACGTCTCACGCCAGGTGAACGTAGTTCGCAATGAACCTTAGGTACTGAGACGACCAACAACGACATAAAATAGTGCGGTAGTCTAACAACCACACAGTCGCGAAACGTGAAGATGCTGAATATTTTCTTGAGTAAAGTTTCTCCCCTGCCATAATTGAAGTCCTCGTGATCACACATATCGTTGGTTAGGTATGCTATCCGGGATGGCGACTTGCTGTAGTCAGTGTTGTACCAGCATTCTTGCCAATACTAGTTCTTCTATCTAGTTTTTCTTCACTTTTCGTAATTTTGACGTTTTTCCTTTTTACTTGTTCCGAGTGAATGTTGGAGGATGGTAGCTCGTCCTGAACTACCTTCTTAGCAAGCTTACGACCATTACAAATGAAAGAATGAAGCTACACAGATAATAAATTTGACTTCAGCTCTTCCTTCTATCTTCGTGTAGACTAGACATGTTTCTGAAGGTTTTGTCGTGCTTAAACATCAATTTTAATCACTCATACATGTTTGTACTCCACATGAGTGAGGTAGAACTGTCATCTACATTCGGTCATCAGGCAACTCTCTCCATCATAACAGCAGCAGTTTTCAAGAGTTAGCAACATATATGACAACACCACAACAGACGTCAACAAACTTTTTTTAACTTCCCAGGAAGGGGTAGTACTGAGAGAATAACCTTTCGGGGTGGTCCACAGAATTCCAAGTAACTACATCGAACGAAGAGCGTTTCAATAGTTCGTTGACTGAAGAACAGTTTGTAAGACTTCCTGCCGCAAATATCACCCGATAGTGGCTACTGACGTACACAGCAAAATTAAGGTGTGTATGCATTTGAATTCACATAGACAGAGATCAATAATTCTAAGCCAAGACTCACGGAGATTCCCTTTAGGTGATTCATTGACAGGACAGCCGCTCGCTGAAAACGCTTAGTAGTAAATACTTGTCACTGCCTCTTCATATAAGATGGTGTGAAAGAAATCGTCAACAGAATCCAGTGGAAATGTTTCACTGCCTAATAAGGCGTTTGGATCACTTTACTTTTCGGTGGTATGAAACTTCCCTTTCCCTATCAACAGCTGCAAAACTACTCGATGTTAAAACCTCAAGATTAAGTTATGGTAGAAGAAGTGTTCAGGCTGTCCAAAAAACACGATTGCAGTAAGTGAATAGATCGAATTTGGTAACTTATACATCTACGAACTTAAACTAGGTGTGTCGACTGTAACAGTTCATCACGTCTTTTATACTGTTTAAAGTACACATAATATTACCCTATGCGCAACCACTGTTACATCCACTGATGATGTTACATTTCGAAATTGTGATATAATTTTCTGACTATTGTGCTCTCATTTCATGTTAATACGGTTTTGATTTGAGTTTGTAATAGCCAATGATGTTAAGGAGCATCTAAGAATCACGGCTACAAACAGGTATTTCCGTCTTCTTACACTTGATTCATGCTTCCTTCCGTCCCACTTTATTCAGTCATGTAGTTACTTCCACAAACCAGATTTTTGCCGCTTTCCTAACAACACTTTAATTATTCTGCTCTTCAAGGTCGTTCCGCCTACACAGTGTTGATTATTGTCTAAAATGTCTGATGGCTCTGCGAATGTTTGGCTTGCTGCGATTTTGGGTACCACAAAGTGACCCTTATCCGATCTCACACCATTTTTTCCGTTTGCTGATTACTGTCGCCGGTCCCAAACCATGATCGAGTAAACTGCTTCTCATGTTTTTGAACACTGTTTGAACCATATGGTTTGTATCCAAATCCAGCAGTATTCCTACAGACAGATGCCTGTTAGAAAAACAGTTTTGAACAATTAATATTCAGTCGGGCATCTCCCTGAATGCTCACTAAAGACGGTAAGCTCGACCGTTGAAAATACATTTGAAGATCGCTCTTCTTCTAGTTCCCTATTAAAAATTGACAAACCCAACTAGTGAGCTTTTCGTCAGAAATAAAAATGCCTTCCCTTTAATTCACCAGTGTAACGGAGCGGACCCGTCTACCAAAGACTTCCTTTCAGCGGCTTCTAACTTCCATTCTCAATTACTAATGACTCCATTGCCTTTTGGATTGTCTTGGACGTTACCACAAATACTAGCCTGGTGATTCCTAAGTTTGAACACCCCTTTATTTTTGCATACAGCTTCATCCATTGACAATTATTATTCATGATTACTAGTGGTCCTGTCATTCGTAATATACAACAACCACGACAATAATCCAAACATCTACATACACCAGTTTATATAGTTACAATACCTGCAAAAACTTGCAGCTAGAGATGGATGAATGCGCACCTATCTTCTAAGTTTGACCAGGTAACCTCCAAAGATTGTATAATTTCAGCTTCGTCAATCAAACTTCACTTTTACAGGTAGGCAATTTAGTGAGTGATTTTTTGATCTTCACTGAAGTCCACATCGCATGACAATTGACACATTGTGCGGGTGCAGGCATCGAAATATGAGATGGTTATTTTTGCACGTCGCTATAAAATGCATACTGTTACGGATACTCAGCACTACTTTGGAAAACCCTTTCTTTCCGATTAAAACTGGAATCCTGTCATTGTGAATAGCATCCACTAGCTTGGCTGGCTCTGACACGAAACTCAATGGTCAAAGCAACTTTACTGACGTGCACAGATAATGAATTTTCTCGTTATACTGCTATCGACTCACCGACATAACATCTGGTTTGTGCATAATGAAGGGAACCGTTCACCACAGTTATGTTAACAGTATCTAGCTCCAAATTAACCATTTAGCTCGCAACATCGTCACTACCAACCTTGGGCGACTAATTTATTCTGATTTACTTACCGTTTGCTTGCACTTGTTGTCTGATAGTACTAGTCAGTTTGGATCATGTGTCACATATCAAGACGTTTTGGTGTGTCCTTCTGACAGTTGTTGTCTTTGCACATTGAAGCATATAGCGTTTCATGTTAATTACTGTCAGACTTTTGCACTATGTCTCATCAGTCCTATTGAATTACAACCCTTTAAGTATATCACTGTGGTTCATAGTAAACGTATACCTTTAAACATTTTCAAACACCTGCGATGAGTCCGACGCTGAAAACACCACTGAGGAAGGCTACAAACATCAACTCTCCATTTTGGGTGGCTCATATTTCCTTCAGGTTGATTGGCATTCACATGATTATTTACATTCAGGACATTTATTGATGGACGAATAAGTTTGTTTCACCTTTGAATAACCTGTCCGAAGACATTCTATTGTGAAGCAAACTAACCGACATATTCACTTGGTAAAATTGCACGTCTTCTGTACTGGCTTGCAAACGCGTCAGATCGAGTGCCTAACGATTCACTCTTGTAGAAAGTATAGTCATGTGGCGTTCATTATGCCATTCACCAATGGATGACCTCGTCTGTAAGCAGTATAAATTTTAGGGGTATAGCTTGTCTTGCCCTCTTAGTCTTCACTTCGGCAAATGTGCACAAGATTCGATCACTAATAACTCCTTGCCGTAGGCGCAGGGACTCAAAAGTTGGAACCCTATGATCCCAACATCATTCAGGCTGACTTGGACGATGTCAAGCTATTGCCCCAAGAATAGTGTTATGTAGTAATGACGCCACATTACTTTTGTTGGGGATTGTGCAAAACTCCATACTCAATAAAGATCTACAGATCTGACTGTCCTCCTATGTGTCTTTTTTCCTACCGTTGTGGAAACGTAGCTAAGAGGAGCTACGCTTCACTAAACATGATACAGTGGACATTCTCCGCATAGACGAAGAAGTGTTTGCATAATAATTTATGTCAACTTAGTGGTATCCGTTAACCTCAGAAATGACGCAAATGCATTAGAATGTGTTTCACAAGCGGCTACGAAAACAGCATTAGGCCGTCGCAAATTTATCTGCGAGCCTCCGCCGAAACCTCTTCGGTTTCATTCACTCGAGTTCTAAAGACGCCGATACGGCTTAATTCTCAGTTAACTTCATCTACCTGACATTCTTGCTAGTGCGAAATTTGCTTTTACGCAGTTGCAGCGAGAAATTGTGCAAGATATCTGCGACTTTCTTTTAAATGAAACTGTATCTCACAAGTTGACTTCCTACTGGAATTAAGTATCACCACTAGCTGTCACTGAACACTTCAGTTTCAACTGTATAGTATGTTTTCTTTAGAACAGAAAAGATTAAGAATGAGATCTCCATAGAGTCTTCAATATTTAAGACGGGACTCGCACATAAAATTCAGAAGATTATCAAGGTTTTTGTTACGGCTTGCTGTACACATGCAATCAAACTTTTGTCTTGCTCAAAGCCAGAGTAAATTATTGCATCAGCGTATTCAAGCCATGTTCGGACATAAATGCCATAAAGGGTTTTGAAAGCTATTCTATCACCTCACAACAACGTCCGTTTCATCATGCCCAATACACCGAATCTTTCTTAAGCTACAGTTTTCTGACGGACGGGGAGGGACGAATTGCACTACAGTCATATGCCCAAGTTGAGTTTGGGACTTACTCTGATAAACCGCATTGCCGATTATGCGTGGTGTGTCAAGATAATGTCACCAAAATGGCCACTGAGAGACATATGCACCATTGGTTAACTGCATTGACCTCAGCTTATTAAGTGTTTGGATCATGGGAGTTCCACGGAAAGGAATAGCTGGAAATACTCTTCAGAAAGCCACCGATATAAATTAAAGAAGTGGTGGTTCAAAGTTCAATCTTTGCGGTACACTTGCTGACAGAGGTGCAAAGGACGACATGTCAGATACAGCCGGAAGGATTTTACTATTAATAAGTGAGGCTATCCAGTAGCGAATATCACCCTTGATTCTCCTTGCCTCCATTTCTTGTAATAGTGAACCGTGTGATGCCCCGTCAAACAGGCTAACAAAGTCGAAGAAAATAGTACTTGGTATAAGACTATGAAAATCAGAATGTTCGTTACGCACACCTGTTTGGTAAGAATCCGCGCTGAGATACAGTGTTGAGATTATTGTCTAAAAGGTGCTTTAGGATAGCTTGTTTATGGAGACGCTTTAAGGTTTTGCATATATTACTCGTTGAACTGATTATTCGTTGACCGACAGGGATTTTAGATCACCGGATTTATAAATGAGGATGGCGGTGGCTTCTTTTCGCTCCTTGGGAATGATGCCAACTGAGAGAATCAACATAAGAATACCTGTGAAGCAGTTCGACAGATAGATAGGTCATTTTCCTCACCATTCTTGAGGGACTGTGATTCAATCCCACTGGACTTACAGGGATAGGCGTGGAAAACTTCTCACGGCGTCCACTAAGAATATTTAGGTGAAATAGGTCGCTTGAAGCGTCGTGAAGATGGATGTCTGAGTTGTAAGTGGAGGCGTACTGATCCTTGAATAACCCTATGACGTCGTTGGTATTGGACGTGGTTTCACAGTTTAAGGAAGATTCTTGAGATAGCGGTGCACTTATCAAAAAGTTTTTATCTAAGCTTGATATTTCAAAGATTATTGGTTGCTCTTGGAGAGGTTTACAACAGATTTCTGGTTAGCGCCTACCGAGCATTTCACGAAGTCCAACCATCTTCGGGATTACTGGATTATCTTTGCTTAGCTCAGTTGTTGAGAAGATGACAAATTCCTCCGAAGAGACGAAAGCTGATATAGCGTACTATTAAGTTACGTTGAACATACAAGTCAGCTTAATGTAACTGAATTTCTTATGTTGGTATTTGGACGTGAATGAATTGACATCCGCGTGAAGCTCCCTGAGATGATTTCTCACAACATCAAACTTAGCATGATTCCAATTACAAACCGGCCGCTTCTCTGCAGTACGTTGTGTCCACACAAAAAGGAAGTCAACGACAAGGAGTAAATGATTATCGTGGGCTAGGAGAGCCTTTCTAGTAACCTCATGACTTTCTTTTGTGATTACAACATCTAACAAAGAAGAAGCCTCTTTGGCGGCTCCTCGTCGCAAGCTTCACATGTTGTGTCCAAACTTCCTGATACGCAGCTAGTAACAGAGTTACGTCACAGCTACATTCTGTAGCATGCTGCGAATTTTTAGACCAAGGAGCTTCGGGTATGTTAAAATCACCCAGGACAAGCAAATGGAGTGGATGCTGGGCTGAAATAAATTCGTCTAAATGAGACAGAAGAGCTTCAGGGGAGAACTAGAAGGTGAACCATAGGTGAATCGCAATAAAACGATGCTTAGCTACGGAGCTTGATTTGCAACCAAACATCACTGTACAAAGAAGAGGAGATATTGGCGCCAAATACGAGAAAGGTAGCGTGATACTAACATAGATAACGAAATCTCCCATCTTGCCCCACCTTGTCATCAGCACAGCACGCAAAATAGCCGGGGATTTATCTTTCATCATCATTGATTTGTGGTATCAACCACGTTGTACTTAGATCCATATGATTTTTTTCATTTGGACTGTTACTAGAACTGTTCCGACTGGTGTGGTTTCTCTATCTTTCTCTGATTCTCTCTTCTGAGGACTCCGACCACTAACACCAGTGACAAACGAGAGATCACGGGAACTCACTGTTGTGAAGAAAACTTGTTCGAATTTCTGGCATGAAAGGGAGATGTTCATTCCTGAAAATGCATACTTGGAGAAAGCTCAAGTATCTGCTACAGTCACTTTGCAACGTAACCCGTTGTTATTTTCGTTTAAAATATTTATAGAATATTGTGGATTGAAGATCAACTGAGCAAACTTCTTGACGGTAACAGCGAGGTTTGAACATTTGCTGAGTGACCTTTTTGTAAACCGGCCATTTCTCAACGACATTCAAAAGCAAAAGAAGTAGCGAGGTAAGAAATGTTCCAAGGTTTTGTGGCAGGTGAATTACTATACAGGTTTTTTCATCGTATCTTTAGTATGGCTCGCTAAGCATCGGGTCTAAACAAATATACACAGTTTGTGACCTAATTCTCCCTTTTCTTCTACTGAAGAAAAAAGGACACTAAACAATTTGTCGGGTCTTAGAATTTCCAGCTGTTTTCTTGTTACCACTTTCCGTGATATCTAGGATCACCGGATCGTCATCCCGCAACGTTACTGGTAGCAATGAGATCGTGCATCATTCAACTGAGTTTCCTTGCAGGAACCACAGCTGCTCTCTGGAAGTGCAGGAGAAGGGAATCTTCTGCGACATGTGCAACGTTTGGTGTTACCCAAAATGTAGTAACCTGACATATTGTGCTTACATGCTGCACGTGGAACATGCGAACCTGAAATCGGCATGCCCGTTTGTTTAGCTTGTATGCTGTGACATGAAAGTCTAGACAATCCCGCTTCAACACGTTTAGTTCAAGAGGACAATCTGAACTTAGAAAGAAAAAATCAAGAATTACTCAGCACTGGCCAATATGAACATGGCCAGACAGAAAGCCAGGCTTAATAAACATACGCTCCCTGTCGACAAAGTCCTGAGATAAAATGTTGAATAGAAAGCTGGTGGAGCCGGGGAAGGTACTCAGGGACATCACAGGGTGAAAAATATTGAGACGGGGAAATGAATGTAAAGTGGCCCTCAAACAACGAGGATAAAGAATAAAGCATCGTTTACCATCATACTGTTGGGTAGAAAACGTGTATACATGCTCGATGCTTTGACAGTTCCTCGGCATAGATAATAAGCCCGCAGAGGTCTTTCGGTCATTACAGGAAGGCAGACGCTAAGTGGACAAACCCCCCTGTACTTGGAAAAGATTAGCGGGGTAGACAGTGACAGAAGGCGAAATCTAGCAACTCACGAGATACCAGGACCGTTAATAGGTAAAGGCCACCAGCTGAAGCGGGTCATGCAAAAATTATTTGGCAAACCTATTGCAAACCATGAACGTTCCAGAAAATAAGGCGATTGAGAAAGTTCTGAAGTTGGAGTGGCAGGAAAAGACTATCCCGAATATCTGCAAAACTAGACCGGTGTTGGGTGAGTTTGCTAATCCTCGACATTCACAGAGTTCCCTGTCAGCTACCGGTACCATCAGGAAGGTTACAAAGGAATAGATTTCATTTACCTCAGTTAACTCAGCTAAGACGAAGAATGATGTGGCGTTTCCAGCAGAATAGCCCCAAAGAGTCTCTTTTCATCTAGACTACACGTCAGGAAAATCTCCGCATCTACATGAAACGGCTTTGGTGTAAAGAAAACCTCCTCTAAAGATAGAACGCTGTTGCTTTCGTCCAGCAGTTTCCTGGAGATTAGACACGAAGACTCGGTGGAAGCGGGTGGATCAGGGCAGACCACAGCAGGAATTGACTCGGAAGTCTGGGCTACCCCGCAGGGGTTGATCGCACCCCTTCAAAAAACTGGGTTAAGCCCTTGGGCGTAAAGTTCGAGTTCGTCTGCTCCCATGATCACAAGCTAGATCCGAAGAGAGTGAACGAAGGAATAAAACATGTGGTATGCAGCAAAATCCGCAGTTTTAGTAACAAGTGAGAAAAACTCCGGGTTGTCAGCACAGATGCATATTTTTTAGGGTGTACTGTATAGTGGTTGAAGCTAGAGTTGGGTATTTGAAACTTCTGTCTATCCGGATGTTGTATATATCAAGCGGATCGGTGGCATGGAAGAACCGGAGAAAGGTCCTTGCTTCTAGTGGTTTAGCATCACAAACAGCCGTCTGGCAGACTACTGGTAACGCCCAACGTGCAAGCGGTTGTTTGCTTTGTGTAACTGCTAAATGTAACGGTTGATGGTGTGCAGCTACAGCAGCTTGTTGGCGAAAGAATCCGGATAAGAAGAGCTGCTGGCGGCATTGAATGATCAGTATACCTAGCACATAAGATCCTCTTTTCGGAAGATATGGGTGCAGTGGAATTTAGGAATGTACTGAAAGTGTCGTTTAATGAATCTCTTCTTAAATTCCTATAGACTAAGACCTCAGTCCAGCACGTACGTCAACACACCCAATAGGTCTGACCGAATGGTACCTGTGCTGGACTTGGTAATAACTAGGAATCCGGATAAATTAGGCAGCTTCGAGGTCCGACCTCCTGCTGGTCGAAGTGATCATGGGGTCATTGGGCGGGCATTCGTGTTAGCTAACGTTAAAACCCCAAGCAAGGGGTTTCGGGACTGTAGGGGAATTAACGTCGACAAGAAGACCAGTGAAGCAGAATCGAAAAAAAGGCAGGACATGAGGAGGGGAATATATACTGAAATAATTTGGGCAAAGCTAAAAATTAACTGACTGCAATCGTCTATCAAGCTTGATCCATTTCGGAGGGTTATCAACCGCGAGAAACCATCGTGGTGGAAGCGCAGACCAAATCTCAAAGGAGGGCCATCAGAACCACTCGGCAGTACATGCCGAGCCCAACACCACCACCTTCCTCGATTCTAGGCATTCTATCCCAAACTCTTCCTCGCACTCTCCTCTCTCTTTTTTCGAGAGGTCACTTGACGAAGTAGCTCTTAAGTGCATGTATATGAACTGTCTGAGTTTGTTCAACAAACTACCGGAAGTCAGACAGTTGACTCATGACACACAACCTCACATTTTTGCTTTCACGGAGACTTGGCTCACATGTGACATCAGTGAAAGTGAACTGAGTGTCCCCGGGTATTCAGTTTACCGAACTGACTCCGCCCGAGGGAGAATGGGGGGTTCTGCGATTTTCCTTCAGTAT
Source organism: Paragonimus skrjabini miyazakii (assembly GCA_014338405.1). NCBI lineage: Eukaryota > Metazoa > Platyhelminthes > Trematoda > Plagiorchiida > Troglotrematidae > Paragonimus > Paragonimus skrjabini miyazakii. The sequence goes on from JTDE01020972.1 coordinate 61,370, forward strand.
TGTCTCCCAACTCCCACGGTTGTCGGTGGATTTAATTCCTCTGATAAATATGATGCTCTGTGGCTTCGATTGGCTTTGCGAGGCCGAGACTCACTCCTAGTGGGGGTTATTTATCGCTCTCCCTCATCTGACGTCTCTGATGACGACACTCTTCTTGTAAATCTAGACAGCTTCCTAGGCCATCAAAACTTTACTCATCTGCTCTTAATGGGCGACTTTAATGCATCGAAAATAAACTGGGCACCAGTCTCCCACCAAGAGTGTGAGAGCGGATTCTCGACCTCCTTATCGACGCTGATACGACGGAGAGCGTGGACACAGCATGTCAACTCCCCGACGCGGCATCGTTCTGGTCAGATTCCCTCCCTGCTTGACCTAGTTATCACTAATGAGAGCCACCTGGTAGACAAAGTGATCATCACACCACTACTTGGACACAGTGACCACTCTCTTCTCATCTCTGATCACGAGACACAGAAACAAACACAGGCGGATATTGGCGTTGTCTGGAGTACAGATGAGCGCAGCGCAGACCTAGCCAGGTTCAGTAGGAGTGCCGACTAGCATACAAGGAGAAATTGGCTAAGCAAGCAAAGCAAAACTCAAAGGCGTACAACAATAACGTTTAGTCAAAAGCCTCTATGGGAGTGTCCGTTATATGTATCTGTAACGAACAGGTAGAAAACGAGTCCAACAATGAATAGAAGCCACCAACGTACGTTGCTCCAATTTTATGAGAAGGTGTTCACATCGGATGATGATGAATCGCCGCACGTTTACAACGCGCTATAACCCTAAGGATATAATAGAAGAGGCCTCAAACTACAGAACTTTAGGTCCTCGAAGTGTTAAAAACGGTATAACGTTCAAACTTTCTTAGACGAGATAAAAAAGCAGTAACTATATATATATATTGCTATGACTATACTTATATTGATGTATATGAGTGTGACATTGCACTAACACTGTCCAGGCTTTAAATCAATGTGATGAAGTTTAATTTAAATCAAACAGAAAAACAGCTGTTTCTGGCTCATTCTTGCTTTCCACAGGCAACGTAAGAAGTTCTCCGTATCCACAACTCTTGGTTTCCCCCGGTGGAGGACTGGTACCTTAGTAATAGTAGAATGGTGACACAACTGAATAAGTCACTTCCCGAATACATACGACATACTTTAAATTAAAGAAAACATCGAATACCTGCAAAATCAATTTTTGATTTTTCTCATCTGCGATCGGTATTTCGTGTGCCTCATTCCATCCCAGTTGGGCTATAACATTAGACACTATGCTGAGATTTTGTTGACTCATTTCAAAGTGCTTCGCTGAATGCCATGGTTGAATATGACGCTTAGTAGATTAAAACAAAACGGATGATTCTGGCATGCAAAACATTGGTTTGAGTCTCGAAGGTTAGGATCATCAAGTTTACCGAATCTTTACTACTGATTCAACCATTCAGCGGACGTCCACTGGTTTGAATTACAATCACTCGAAAACAAGTGGCTACTAAAACGCACAAAGTGCTACCTGTCTGCGAATCTGATAAAATCACGAAATGATCCCTAATACATATACTGACAATCCCAGGGGTAGTTCATTTGAATCAATGATAATCTAAACGATAGTAAGTGTGCACATATGTCGCTTGGAGGAGACTCGAGGAACTTATTCGTGATCCATGGTGCAAAAAGTTTAACGGATATCACGAAATTTGACCTTAAAAAGGACTCAGGGATTTGGCTTTCGACTAGTTTATCCTTTTCTTATCACCACCAGATGGCCGCCAAAAAGGGATTTTGGACTCTTGGGATGATAAAAAGAACCTTTCCCCGAATAGACAAGCATGCTTTTCAATCGCTCTACGGAGTCTATATAAGACCATTGCTTGAGTACGCAAATCAATTCGTATACACCGGCTTGAAGAAGGACATACTCGCCATTGAGCGTGTTCAGCGAGTAGCCACCAAAATGGTCACTGGCTTGCGGCATTTCTCTTATGAGTCTCGTCTTGAAATTCTTGATCTTTAGTTCAGTTCTGTTCAGTTCAGTCCAGATCACAGGACTCGAGACTAGTAACCGGTTGTTGTCCAGTTTCTTGCACCAGTGAGCTCAGA
>JTDE01020973.1:4184-15167 GCA_014338405.1 Paragonimus skrjabini miyazakii
GTGATCACTCAAACCGCTGGTTTGAGACGCTATCCAAGATGGCGGCGTGTCGCAGTTAATGGCATACCTGTATCCACACCATTTCTAGTTCTTCCGCTTAGTCTTCTTTTAATAATTTTCAACCTTCTTTGTAACGTCTTCTGGGATATTCCACGTCACTGTTGAGGTAAGCGGCGGCCCGAGCCACAGTACCTTTTGGTCAGGTCCATGGCTGTTGTGATGACGATGATGAGGCGTATAAAATTAGTGTACATCAGAATGATCTTCGGGATTAACGAATTGAGACGGTATGATCTCAAATTTTGTTATTCAGCAATCCCAGAGCACCGTGGCTCATCTAGTTATTACTAGAGGATGGATTTGGCCAGATTGATCAGTTGGGCAGGAATTGTACCTGTGGTCACGCGATACTGAGCAACATGAGGGTACTGCCAGGTTGTCAGAATCCAAGCACTCTCTAAAATGTTGGTCGTACTATCGTTAATACTGTGCTCTGCTATGTTGTTCATCGGTTTGCTTCTCTGAATTAATTTCTTGCCTCGTTTAAGATCATTCTAGTTGACATCATCAGCTTCTGCAATATGTTCATTGTCTTGTAGCATACAAGCTGTCAAGCAATTCAAACCTGGGCAGAAACAGTCACGATTACCAGTGCTCGAACTCACAACTCTGTAGCTATTAGCACTGGATGATCACAAGATCGTTACTGGTTATCAATTCATTGTGTTTATGTTGTGTATGTAAGCTGATTACTGATGTTTACAGTCATGACGCTGTCGATGTTTGTAGATTTACAGTATGACATCTTTATCATCTGCAATTAACCACGATGTATTGTCTAGCTGAATGGTTCACTACCGCATCAAGAGCGTTCGAATTGTTGTGCAACTGAGAAATCCCATTGCGAACATATTGTAGTGCTGAGGATACCAGATATCCTTCTGACGTGTGAGCACTTTGCCGGGGTCACAGCTGATCTGTGCAAGGTGTGAGGGTGTAAGTGAGTATGTAGCTTAGGGGAGTGAAAACAGTAATCCTTGGGTTATTCACTAGATTGAGTTTGTGCTGTGACGATGCATAAAATTGGTGACTGGAAGATAGCACCTAGTCGAACTCATTGGCGTCAATGTTTTCTACTGCAGTTAGAAGTAGGTTAATAACCGCCACGAGGAAGCTGTCTTGTTGGTGGCATCCTATTTTGATTGCAGTTCGGTTGTTTGCTTGCGGAATAGAGACATCTTGATTTTGAATGTTTCCTTAGTCTCCCTTTTTGACTTCTTAACTTAAGTCCTTTGTGGGTGCTTCGTATCTGCTTCTATCGTTGGCATGTTCCTATGTATGATGACAGTTTTTTTTCGTATTCACTAAAAAAATCGACCAATCTTCATTTTCTTTTTGCAGAGTTACTTCCCAAGGAATGAATCGTCGTGACGAACGCCTACTCAACTCTGCCACGTTTGGGACAACAGGATTCCAGTATCCAAGACGAGGAGGTTATCATCCTCGATCGGGCGGCGCCTATGGAAATTTTAACTACGGTCAGCGTAGGACAGGTGGTGGATTTTGGCGATCCGCAGGTAACAGTGCTTCCAAGACCCCCTACAAACCAGGTCCCCCTATTTCAGCGACTGCAAATGTGAACTGACGCTGTATGTATTCATCCGTCCTCCTTTCTTGTGTGTAAACTACGCCTGTTAATCATCCACTGATTTTGTTATGCGTTTTGCGCTCTTTCGCGCTACGGGAATATCTTCGTTGACACTGCTCACTTAGGTTCTGTTTTCCCATCATGCAACGGCGGCATCTGAATGTTGCTTGTTTCCTTAGGCAGAATTTCCTAATGAACCAATCCTTAGATTGATGCTATCTCTTAGACACTGTAACGTGTTGCATTTCTGATTTCAATTAAAGTTATCTGGTCACCCCATTTGGGTCTGTTCCTTCTGTCATAGTTTTTCTGCATTTCCTGTTTTTTCTTCTCTCGTTCGTCGTGATGGCTGCCGTCTGTTCTCAATTATTTACTATGTTTGTGCATCGAAATATTTTCCCTGTTACAAGAAATTCACCCACATTACGTGACTACTTTTGTATTTGGCTAGGATTGCCGTCCATATCGGATTTAAACGACGGTGCGTTATCCACATAGAATTGTTTGTTGGTAAGTCATTTTCGGTTTGTGACATTCTATTCGGCTATTTGGCTAGCCGTACAATGTCTCTGCCTGTGCTGTCCCACCCAGTCTTGTTGCGATTTGCAAATGATTCCGGGTTCGTTGTTATCATCTATCTCATCTGAACATGAATCGGAACGAAGAAATTTCATTGTGTACATCTTGAACTGCCATCTGACATACACAGTCATATGTTAGATATTCCCGTGTTCCTCAACCGTTAACGAAAGCAGACTAAGAACATAATAATGGGAGAGGGTCAAAGTACTAAAAACAACTGCGTGTCCTCAAATATTTAACATGAAGGCGCTACACCTTGTAAACAAACAGTCGAATTATACACGAAAGTACGAAAACTTTAGCTGAATATCTGCACATTAGTGGACTACTGCTCAGTACGTTAATAATTGTTTATATGCAAGACAGTCAGAAGTAGACCATCTTTCACCTTCCGGCTATATTGTTTTTGTTATAGCTGTTCCAATTGTCATCGCATCCAGCCTATTTCTTAGTTACACACTATTGACTGATTCTCATCACAAAATTTTCCCAGACATCCCTTCCCTCTCTTTATGTTTTATCCAGTCTACAATGTTTCTCCACTCTGTCTACCAGGGATATTTGGTCTTCTTCTTGTTTATTCCACCTATGCGGATGTGATTTTCTCGAGTGTTTTCCACGGCCAAAACGAATGAGTTAGCCAGGTGGTTATGTCTTTCGACCAGCATTGAAAAGAACATCATCTATACCGAAATGGAGACAGGCTGTATCTTTGGAAAGCGCCCGTAATATGTTACCTTGACCCCTTTTGTTGATAGTGCCGCTTTATGGTGTTTGAATGCGTTTGTCTTTTTGACATTCATCTCGGTTCGGCATACTGTAAGAAGAGGCCCGGTTGTGGGATTCGGGATCGCCAATGGATGACCGAGACATCAGATGGGTGGCTGTAGTGGGTCGATAGACTACGTAATACTTTAGGGGTATGTTAATCGGCGGAGGCGTCGGAATACATGCGACAAGGTAGATATCGTGTGTACCAGGATGCGCGCTTTCATATACTTTCTTAGATATTTCAATTGCACAATGGCAAACAAACATGCTAGAGTTTGTTTTCAAGGTAACGCGATCCCCACATCTGGTGATGAGAACTGTACTTTGAAGTTTGTTTCATATACACAAACAGCATTGGAACATTTCATTTGATTAGCATACAGTGAATTACGATCAATGCAGTATATGGTGTACAGCAGTTTTCAGTGCGGCGTTTGTTAAACAGAAATCTGTTCATCTTGCCAACAGCGCCGTTTAGTCAAACGGGTGGGTGGCAGTGTTACCTATATCTTATTGGGTCCAGTCACTGGTGGTATTCTTGAACTTAACGGCTACACTTTTGTTTCGATTGCCCGGAATGCTCTGTAAGATTGTTTTTTTAATCCTAGTTTCCACTACATTAGTTAATGGCCTGTTATCCAGCATGTTCTTGAGTTGAAATGGTATTCACTAAAAGTGTCCGGTGTCTACACGAAGAATTTATACGTTTAACGCTCTGTTCTTCACCATTGGTGTACAGTGGCAGTCGTGCAAGTACTGACACAAGTTCAACTGTAGGCATCACTAGAAATGTCTGTCACGGTCGTTTGATCAAATATAATTTAGTCAGCCGGCTCGCGTGCAATACAGGATCGGTTAATTGCCGAATTTTCAACGTGCAATTGTAATTCTTGCTTTTTTCACATTGTGACACTTGAGGATGATGATATTACTTCAGAAATTAGGATAAACAGAACTAACAAATTATCACACGCAATCGTGTGCAACAATGCTACTGAGGAGGGTGCTTGAAGCACCGCTATATTTTGGTTAGAATGACCCAAGTGCCTCTTCGTATGATCACATGGCCCCAGGGCCCTCTTTTTCTAAATATCTTGCAAAGTTTGTCATGTATGCGAACCGTTTGGTGACTCAATACACTGCTGGAGCCTATCTCGTTAATGTTTGATTGACTGACTGTTCGGGGTTCGGCACCAATCGGTATGGAGTTTCACTTCACGTTACTCATTCGAGATTCTTTGTATTAATTAGTTGTGTATATGTTCGGTAGTTTTCGGTTATAACACCTGAAAATGCGTCTGAATGATTTAACGACTATATCACTTCCATCCTAACGCATTCACTTGTAAGGGCCGGTGGGAATTTTCTTGAGAACAGATCTCAACAACTATTTCTCTGAGCCTTGTGATGACCGTATTCACGTGGACTGATTTTGTTTTGTAGGGTTGTTTGCTGTGAAACAGGAGCACTACAGTGCGTATTTCTCTGGAGGCGTGGCTACAAGGAAAAACATTCAGATCCTCTCAAATGAGCATGAAGTCACAAAGTGGTATTTTAGAGGAGTCCACTCGTAAGTTCCATCAGTCTTGGAGTGAAGATGTACCAGTTAGTAGGGTAATCAACATAGAGTACATGGGCGACATCGTTTGGAATTGTTTGCCATCAGCAAGCGCCCACTCGCTCCGGTGATACATTTGATTCTAAACCTGGATTATTTAGTTTTATTACAAAATTGGATTTGCTCAGGTTGTAGTTATCTCGGACAAGCCGGTTTCAGGGTAGAATTATTTACACGGCGCATAGCAGTATTGATGTAATATGCAGGACAATAGTAAAAGCACAACTCAGTCGTCTGACCCTACGTGTCTGTTGGAGTTTTTCCAGACTAAAAGGTTACCCGGTTGTCTGCTCGGTCATGCCAGTCTTTTGGTAATGAACACTCTTCGCAACAGACACTGATAAAAAGGACCCTCACGGCGATCGTATAAAAGCAGAGATCAGGTGACTGTTTAATAAGCCATGACAAATAGCATTGTGCTGTTTTTCCAGCGGAGCCGTTATCTTTGATTTCGTACTTCTCCTGAAGAAACACCTAAATCCTTGGCTGGAACCTGCGTGAGGACTGTGTTAGATGGTAGAGCGTCGTTCAAGAGACGTAAGCATTTAAGGGCTGGCCACCCACCTAATTTCCATACGAAATAGCATACCGACCATTGGTTCCCGGTGAGTTATGTGTGCTTTGTAGTCCAGACTCATGAATTTAATGCGATCGGGAACTATTGTACATGCGGATTACTTGGTGTGTGATCTAAAGCCATATGACACATCCCCAGCTTCGTGATAGTTCCGTTTGCTGTTGGCAATCTACATCAGGTCAGGTCATAGCACGAACAGTTGCCTGCCTAGGCAACTTTTCATTACGGACATACATGGATGAGTATGGGCCAGTCAACTGGTATTGTGGCTCAAGCTACCGCTCTCCACAAAGTTTTATCAATTGAAAGAGTACAAGATCTGACAGAATAAGGCTAAACGGAAGAATCAACAATAGTGTCAACTCAGGCATACCCCTAATCTCTGTACACTGCTATGCTAGTTGGTGCTTCTAGCCAACTATTAGTGATTACGGGGTCCGTAACCATTCCGGTCTACGGGGTTGCTTACTAAGTTCTCGCTTGACCATCTCGTTGTTCTACTCGATTGTTTGTGGTTCAGTGTGGTCAATACTCAATTACCACGGAGCAAATAATAAAGCTATCGGGGATCGCATATCCAAAGTTTCTTGCGATGTGTTGATAGATGGCCGCGGTATGCAATCGCCATGACTCCCCCCCTCCCCCATGGGTTACCTGACTGGATTACCAGAACCGACTATTTCAAGTCTGGTTAACAGACCACGGGGAGAAATTTGCAACAACCGGACGCGTTTTTAACGTCACAGATGGCGGAGGCCACGTGTGTTCGCTGATACCTCTTTAGCAGTACTGCAGACTGAGGATATGATACTACCCAAATAGGTAGAGCGGTTTACAGTCTCAAACGAACCGCCTACAATGCAGAAAGTGTGAGTAGGAACACCCCAGTCTTGAAGTCACGTGTCGTAGGTTCAAGGTGAATAGATGTTTGGAATTTTTCATGGACACATTCCTTCCGTTGAAATCAGAAGGTACATACTTTGGAGAATGGCTATCTGGTCGTTGAAATATACTACTAGTTCTCTTCTGTCTTATTTTAGTTTAAATGCGACATCTAAATGTCACACGAGCGTGCTGTACTCTGCTGTTGGCCTTCTAGGTATATCGATAGTTGATAAGATTATGGTCAGGTGTTTTAATTGCGCGCCAGATTGTTCCTTCTCAGGATACCTTACAGTATAGTTTAATCGAACCGTGATTGCAACCCGTTGACTGAATATTACCAAAACGTCGAACTCGGCTAGCCGTTGACTACTTGGCCAACGATTACTAGGGACACAAACATGGGTCGTGGATATTCGAATGAGAGATGGTAAGCTACAGCGGGACCGAAGGAGATCGATCCAGATTATCCTGATGAATGTAACCATTACTGGTAAGAATTGAGAGAGCACTCAAAACTGCATTGTCGGTGCCCGTTTACAGGTGATTCATTGATGATGGTAGTTCGTCTCACTTTCGGTGATGAATGTGAGTTGGCTTTTTTGGGATAGAAACAGTGGATGCAATCTTACGTATCTGTGTTTCCACATCGTTTTGTCACTAGTCTTAAGTTTTATACCTGAGGAACATTGGATGCTGTTCCAAAAGCAAATATATGACAGTATTGTGCCAATAAATTGGCCAGCGCACAGTTTGAAATTTAATCGCTAATATTTTCGATCTGTTGGTTAGACAACTGCACACGAACAAACGTATGTGTACGTCGTAACTGAAGCCGATGAATGATCTCCAGGGAGCCTGGATTAAAACCGAACAATCGTACTCACACTCTGTGATAAGTAACGTGCGCGAACGATGCGAAAGTGACTTCAAGGTTGATGACAACTTGTTTTGGGGCACCACGATTCACTTTGACTTGAAGTGTCAGTATATTTGGGACAGAAAATTTTTGAATAATCACAAATTGAGTCTTCTATCTGTTGCACAATGATCACCTTCAAATTAAGTTGAACGTCACTCAAAATTGCTCGCAGCCGTCACGTTCCAACAGACTTTCAAGTCAGCCTCTCAGAAAGAAGCCCATGCAGAGCTTTTGCTCAAAAATCCCGACCTGCAGGCGGCAATGCGAAGTGCTACGTTAGAGCAGCATTAGAAACCAATAACTGATATGCCGCCTGAATAGGATCCAGTCATTAGGAATAAACTCTACAAAGCTTAAGTGAACACGGATCGATCTTCCAGAATAGAGACAGATCTGCCCATCCCCGCAACGGCTTATGAACCAAAACTTTGACCACTACCCCTGAACAAAGCGCGTACCCTGAGTTTCGACCGCCCTAAGAGTCAGATTGAATCAAAGGTTTCGGCTAGATACACTCAAGTCAATCCCCTTTCTTGGGTTGCATAACAAAGATATTTTACTATTTTAAATTACACCTCCCCAGTCTGTTATCTCTCACGCCGTATTGGGCAGCCCAATCTACTCTGTAATTCGCCAGAATACAGCTGACCAGGCAGATCCACCGAGAAGAAAAATACAATGATCAACATGGACGCTCCACTATAATCCTCCTATTTATTCGGACTACGACTATGGATCTGGAACAATTTAAACAGTGTTCAGTCACCCGAAGTAATTACCAGACTTTACGAATCCGCTCAAGATTACCACGATAATTGGTGCGCTGTTTCCGGGAGCTCATAAACCAAAGCTTAACACCCTTCTGACTGACCAGTCAAAGGCCCCCGACCTGATTGGGATTCCATGCATCCATTTTTGCCTCAAATAAAACAACAGTTTACTTCGCCATTACACAGGTAAACGATTAGAGAATCTTATGAGGAAAATGTAACTTCTTTTTATTCCGTACTAGCAAGGCGAATAGCAGATGCAACTTAATGCCGTCCGGTTCAACTTAACCACCATAGTAAGTATAGAAGAATATTGGTTTCTAGATAACTTATCTGCTGTCCAATATCCGGATAAGGATTAGTCATCGACAACTTCCTGCTAAATAAGCCAATCAATAGTTCTATAATGGACAAGGTAAATACCGGATTGAGAGGTAGAAGCTCAATATCAGTACTTTACAGACTACTGTAAACAGGGCGATTAACCTATACTGTAAAGTATCCTGAGAAGGAACAATCTGGCGCGCAATTAAAACACCTGACCATAATCTTATCAACTATCGATATACCTAGAAGGCCAACAGCAGAGTACAGCACGCTCGTGTGACATTTAGATGTCGCATTTAAACTAAAATAAGACAGAAGAGAACTAGTAGTATATTTCAACGACCAGATAGCCATTCTCCAAAGTATGTACCTTCTGATTTCAACGGAAGGAATGTGTCCATGAAAAATTCCAAACATCTATTCACCTTGAACCTACGACACGTGACTTCAAGACTGGGGTGTTCCTACTCACACTTTCTGCATTGTAGGCGGTTCGTTTGAGACTGTAAACCGCTCTACCTATTTGGGTAGTATCATATCCTCAGTCTGCAGTACTGCTAAAGAGGTATCAGCGAACACACGTGGCCTCCGCCATCTGTGACGTTAAAAACGCGTCCGGTTGTTGCAAATTTCTCCCCGTGGTCTGTTAACCAGACTTGAAATAGTCGGTTCTGGTAATCCAGTCAGGTAACCCATGGGGGAGGGGAGGAGTCATGGCGATTGCATACCGCGGCCATCTATCAACACATCGCAAGAAACTTTGGATATGCGATCCCCGATAGCTTTATTATTTGCTCCGTGGTAATTGAGTATTGACCACACTGAACCACAAACAATCGAGTAGAACAACGAGATGGTCAAGCAAGAACGTGTTAAGCCACCCCGGAATGCTGGACTTCTTTCTGACACCAATAATCGGATGGGAATCAGCTCATTATCTTTTCCAACCATCATTACATCAGTCTCGCCTAGCAAAGCTAAGCGATGACCAGTGACTCCACGTATTTCAATTGTTGCTGACCTCAGTTGAGCATCAGGAACCATGCGATCTAGTGGCGGTTTTGAAAGAATGGGTTCGCTACTTCCTTTGTCCACAATAAATTCATGCATACGTCCTGACTTTAACGTGAGGCATCTGTGAATAAACTGCTCAACCCTGGATTTAAGGTACAATGAATAAACAGTTGTAGTGGATGGCTCTGCAGCATTTGTCTCTTTAACTTGACTCAGGTGGCATTTCTGACCTTTACATACCTCCTTAATATGATCAGATTTACCACACAAATGGCATATATCATTACGAAATCTGCGAGATGATCGTAAGCGTAACTCACCGCAAGAGAAACACTTGTTCACCTTCTTTGAGCTGGGATTGATGACGGGTACGTGAGGAAGTCTTGGAAGCTTGTTTATTGATTGGTGTCTGGTGAGAGTATGCGCTTTGGTCTTCTGAAACAGTATAACGTTCGACTCAGTAGTAGCAGCACTGACGTCATCCGTCTGCTCACAGATGTCTCGGGTTTCTTGAAACGTCATATCCTGTTTGACCAGCAGTCTCTTCTGAAGATCAGTGTCATTGACGCCAGCAATCAGTCGAACACGCAGGTGCACCTCTAGCTTATCACCAAAGTCGCAACGGGCGGCTTGTTTTTGTAATTGCAGAATGAGCTCACGAAAACTCGTGCTTGTTGAACGCACTAAGGAATTGAACTTCGCCCGTTCTGTGACCTGGAAATTGCTGGGAAGCACGTGTTTTGACAGCAGTTTCTTTAGTTCGTCGAACGGCAGTGATGCTGGGGCGTTTGGGTATGCGAGATTCTTCAGCAAAAAATATAGTTCACGACCACCAGCGGTAACGAAGAAAGCTGATTGATTTTCATTCTTCACATCATGACGAATGCTGCACCATAATTCGAACCTCTCCACCCAATCCTCTACTACATTCGCACCAGTATTAAGATTTACTTGTTCGATTGCAGGCAGTTCCATTCCGCGACGTCAATTTGTAATACTCAGAATTTGGGACTTCCAATAGCCCTAGAAATCGTACTCGAATTGAAACCTCCCATGCAAGTAATAAGCAGAAGACCTCGTACTGGTTGCAGTAAGCAGTTCATATTCGTGAGACAAGAAGCCGAATTTATGGATGTAAAACAACATTAAAGAAATCACAGTCTTTCATTGGTTGATCGTGTTGACACATACAAAGTCACAAACTGAACGTTAATTGGTGCATTACGGAACAAAGAAATTAGCGAATAGCTGAAAGCGTAACGTTGAGACAGTTCGTCCAATCCTGACGTCTGGATTAGCCCCTGTTAGATCTTCTATTCTGTCGGGGATTGGATAGGCGATGAATCGAGTAGATTCTGTCCACATAGGGGTAGTTGATAAGACGGTAGTTCAGGCCAGGTTAGAAATCTATGGTAGCTCGGAGTAATGTTTGATTGACACTGGAGCCGCGATTTCATTGACTGGGCCGAAGCCAGGAATGTTTGTTCAGCCGTGTACGATGGTATTTCGAACAGTCGGTGGGTTTACTCTCAACATTTATGATCTGGCGGAATATGATGCCCGAATCTATGGTCACGTGGTCAAACAGCCTTTCTTCGTCTCCTCGGAAGCACGTCAGACTATATTGGGAACGGAGTCTCTTGACCTAGCTGAGGCTGTAGTCGATTTGAAGCAGAATATAAACTCGTAACGAAGTTGTTGTCTCCGCGAATTGGCCCATATTAAGTGGACTGATCGCGTGAGCAATGTGGCAGTTCGCCGGCGCGTATTCCGAAACGCTCGGGATGCGCGATCAATTGGCCAGCTAATTACGTTGCACAGCTTGCGATGGTTAGGTCACGTACTCCGTATGTCATCTGATCGTTTACCGTA
>JTDE01020974.1:2510-39368 GCA_014338405.1 Paragonimus skrjabini miyazakii
ATTAAAACAGACAGAAATTCACGAGAAGAACAACGTGAAATATCATGTCAAACTGTTTCATTCACGACGCCACGACTTGAACGTCACTACACTAAAGTAAACACCATAATTAGTTGATTATATACCGTTACTACTAATTTCACTTATTACCAAGAGAGGGATGCGGTGCATCGTTGATACAATATTCAACCCATAGATCGAAGGCTGTTGAGCTCGATAGCAAGAAGACGAAGTCGATAGGAAATCGGAAAGTGAAGGGAGGAAATGAGCCTGAGAGAGAGGGGGGAGGAACTCATCAAGGCTCTGAATTCGCGTTATACCCATATGAAGTTTGCGTTATTCAAATAACAACACTTCCGAAGATACGAGCTAGCGCCGACTGCTGTCTTATCTGGTTCACCAACACCATAACAGCCATGGGCCTGACGAGAAGATACTGTGGCTCGGGTCACCACTCATCTCAACAGTGACGTGGTATATCCCAAAAGAAGAAATCGTCACTGAACGAGCTAAAAGAAAAATAATAAAAAAGACTATACGGAAGAACTGGAAATGGTATGCACGCAGGTACACCATTGGCTGCGGCATACTGTCATCTCGGATAGTGTTTCTAACCAACGATTTGAGTGATCACAATCGGACCAGAATCCAACCTGTTCTTCACGTATCTGACTTTTTCTGGGTACAGTGAGCCAACGTCATATAAGGCCAGTGAGTAAACTGGACACAGCAGACTGACGCCTCTGTGGTTGTCACACAGACTCCATGCGCCTGCTTGAAAACGGGAACTACTGGCGATAGGCACCATTTACGAAGTACTTCTTCAGTTTCCTAAGCCGTCGGAAGGAGTTTTGTCAGCTCTGACATGAACTTCTCCAACTATCTATTAGAAGAAGAGAGAAGAGATCTGGTCCGAGAGCCTTGTTACGCTTCAACAACTTAAGCTTTAGGGCCCCTTCTGTTTCCGACAGGTAGCGGTCTGGAACGTAATAACTGACCATTCCAGTCTCGTCTTCCACACGATCTGGTTGAAGTAAGCTGAAATGTTCGTCAACATGTTCAGCACACCTGCCAAGTTGATGTGGTTGGCTACTTATAATTGAATCACTTTATCCAGTTACATTTGTGAATATAAAATAGAATCATGACGCTGAGAGAAAATGCCATGTTTCCGGTTCAAATAATTTCAATCAGAATGTGATCATTACGGATGTTATGAGACTTACACATGTGAAAAACTTGTAGCGTAAGTGCATCAAACCATCGCAGTTCGTAAACATGACACCTTTCGGAATTCACGGCGCTTGAAACAGCCAAGCCCTTTAGGTAAACAACTTGTTTCACACAACAGCTAAGTATCATCATAGATAGCGGTACAACTACCAGTGACTGCCGGTCAATCAGTTTGTTCGCCAGCTTCACAGTTTTCAGGAAGGGTAGTGAAAATGACTGTGATGAGCCAGTGAGGTCATCTATGGGACTATTCATAGCAATTCGTGAATCCATCACGCTCTATCAGTGGAGAGCCTTTTTTATTCAAGCCATGCACATGCATATCTCGCGATCAATTTTCATTGTCTAAATCCAAAACTTTTGAAGTTCCAAGGGATCGTTGAGCTAGTGATCGCGGTTTCACTGTGACATCATCAATACACTGTTATGTGGTTGCATTATATAAAATATCAAAGAACATATTTAATTACCACTACCGACACCGGCCGCAATGGCAGATCCCAAACAGCTAGACTCGTCGAAGGCGCTCCGTTCAGTGGGAATCCCCGTCACATCGGCTAGTCGTTGCATCAACCAATCGGATCGTGCGACATTACCGTTCAAGCGCAATTCCGTAGGAGATAGACCTAGATGAGGGAAAGTAAAATAAGCAAGTACAAATCTGAAATCAACGGCCGACAAGATGAACGTATGATCAGAACAACTTGGTAGAAAAGCTGTTGACATTGGTAGACGAAAAACTATTATCCAAGATACGCAGCTATGCGATCGGTTGCCCTGAGTGATATGTATGAAACGGAATGAAAAAGTCATTATGCGATTACTTTCCTGTATTCTATTCATCAAGAGAGACGTAATTAATGCCATTGCTGGCCTGTACTGACGGTTGTCACGTGAGCCTCAAATTGGCAAACGGTAGCATGTGATGAACAGTTAAAAATTGACGATAGACACTTTGAGATAAGCAGGAAACTACCTGTGGTGTCCTAGTTATTAAATTCGATCCAGATTGATAGACCCAGCCCAACCAAGAAAGGAGGTAAACGAACATAAGGGATTAGGAGAGAAAAATGCAAAGGTACGAAAAATCAAATGAAAATTACACAGGAAAATCGTGCACATGAAGAGGGATAACACAAGAAATGAACACTTGATTACTTATTAACCATACTGATGGGTAGTCAGGCAGTCGAGTTACAGTAAGCTCAACACGACACAGATTTCGCTACATTTTCGCCCCTGTGTACAAAGATTTGGTGAGTAAACGTCAAACAAATGCTTGGATTACGTTCGTTTTCGCGACACGATTTATGCACGACACAACAGGGTCAACCTGAGCACCGCTAATCCCAACCGATTGTAACCGATATTTTGCTACGTGTGATGATGATCATGCTCACTACAAAGCCAACAGACTGGCTATCAACCCATGCTCGCTACCCAAACATGAGAGTTCGAACTTAACGCTCAAATGTACATTGCGCATGTGCTACAAAAGTGAAATTTGGGTCTCGGTTGCTATCTCGTTAAACCGATCAGTCAAATGAGAAAGTTGCCAAGTAATGTGAATGGTACTCAGTATATAGAAATCAACGTCCACCGAAACTTAAACTCCGATATCTCGCACTTAAATATAGCGATAACCTGAAGTACGCTTAAATTCATATCCATAGAAATATACCTGGAAAGGTTGCATGGTTATGATGACAAAAGATGTAACAGAGACACCAGGAATAGGAACAGAAAAACATTTCATCAGTTAGCGAAAACCGCTCGCGGATACCTCAGGGCTTATAGGTCGCTAGACGAAAAATTGATCTGAAAAAGATGCAGTGAGGTTTGTAATGAACAATTCAATCTGACAGGGGAGCGGCTACCATAGAAAACAATTCACTACTTACCACACCATACAAATGGTATCTGTCGAACGCCTCATTGTGCATGACAGTCTTATAATTAACTCTGGTAGTCGATAACGTTATGCACCAGTGCGCTGATCGAGACGCGACTAGATTTAACCATTTCACCATACTCATTAGTAATAGGAACAAGAATCGTGCCAACCTGGCCGGATAACTAAACCAAACAGTAGCTATCAGTGACAATTCACAGCCCATTCATGTTTTAGAGCAAATTCATATTCCAAATTCAGCCTAGCAGACCGACATCACTAAAAAAGACCGAAAGCATGCAGTTTTTACATCACAAAATACATGTTGCCACGTGGCACATAGTCACACATGAGTCGGGGGTTATCAGGCTACTTACGGTCAAGCAGGACGACCGGAACAGTCGTGGCTGAAAATCGTCACCGTGATCACCAAAAGCGGCTGGCAGGCCTGCTTGTTTCTAAGCCTTTCAAATTTTTTGAAAGTTTATGACATAGAACTGGATGATAAGGATGAAGTCACTGAAATTCTTCGCACATAGTTCGTAGACTGTTTTCGCGCTCTTAACAAAACCAAACTGATCAGCCCATTCGTGGACCACGTGGTGCCAACCGGAACCTACAGACTAATGCAAGCAAAATTTTTTTCACTAGTTAGTAAACCCGTCGTTAAATTGGGTAAAAAATGTCAAGCACATCAATTTAATTGGTACGCATCTAACTTAACTCAACTGTTAACAGATGTAACAATCCCCTTACATTGACGCCCAGTCATTCACGAATCAACAATCAAGTTTACAATAAAAGGTAACGAGACCGAAATGTGATCAACTCAATAAATGAAATCTTACGATCAGTCAGTCGTATTGAGGATGTGTCTGAAGTTCACCTAACGTAAGCTTCAGTATGGATTCTGCTGTTATCGTTCATGACAGATGGCCACTGATGGCGAACTGTTTCACAAAATCCGGAAGAATCGTACTGATGGGTGTTTACACGAAAGGGAATAAATATTAAGGACGGTCTTAGTAGCAAATGGATATCTGCAGAAGTTCATCATTGACGTGTACATTTCTAAAGAAGCAGATATTTTTGAATCTACTTGTTGGGTTTGTTGGTGTTCGTCTGGTATGCCTATCGCCTTTAGTTTGGAATGATGCGGAGCGATAAGTCCGTTTAAGCAAGTTTGGTTTGTTTGTAGAAAACCGACCTTTATTTTGCCTTTATTTGTCTTTGCTATGTGCACTAAACGATTATTATGAATTTTTTACTACAACTGCACACAGAATATCTGTTATCCTCCTTTTTTCACAGCAATTACTGTTTATCTACTAAAACTTCCGTCTTGATATTGTTTGATACGCTTTTAATTTTATCTACACCTGATTGTTTTAATGAGCTCATTTCCCGTTGACTACTGGCTATCTGTGGACTCGTATTTAATTACTCCATTTTGAACGCCATTGTAGAATAATTTGTGTACCTGGTTGATTCACCTTCAAGATGAGATGGTGTTGCGAGAAGAAGTGAACGTGCTACACTACTCACGTCACTGCTATTCAGTAGTGGGGTGCAGAGCATGGATTCTGACACTGAAGTAGCCGCAGGAAAAATACAATAAACATCGGAGCGCAGCATCACATGAAATGGTTCTTGGTACGTAAGGGAAAGTAAAAGAACTGAGCACTGACGTCTCTGGAAACCGTGAACGTCTGGTTACAATACCGTATGCAGACGTTTGCTGACAGATCAGTTCTTGGTCAGAGCCCAGCAGATCAGATGACTGTTTTTGTTTGTTGTCTTGTTGACACACACAACCCACGTGTTGCTTTCTGATTGACTAACCCTTGTGTCATCGGCGTTTTTGCATCACAACAATAGTACCTTTACTGTGATTTTATTAAGCAGTACCGTGTGAATTCCAATCCTTTCGATCGACTTTTCTGACGTTATTTGGACTTGGAAGATAGTCCCGTTAACCCGACCGTCTGAATAGGCGTTATTGGAATTGTCGAGTACGCGTTACTGATTGAATTATCCTAAATTGTCAGGAGCAATTTAACAATGCCCTTCAAATGCAACCATAGTACAACTGACATCAGCTGTACAATAGCTCGCCTGTGAATTGCAGCTGAACTACGTCTGCTATGTTCAACTGAAAATGTTGCTCAATTTGCTCAGAATCAGGTTATACAGAAACGCCCAATCGATCATATGCAATGGCGATGACCCTGATATCCACAGCACCAACCAGTACCCACGAAAAAGTGGTTCCACACATACCCAACATAGCCTGCGAACAGAAGCCCGACCTCATTCATCGCAAAAGCACCACCGGGAAACGGATTGTGCTGTTGATTCGGTTAATTCGTTTGACGAGTTAATGCGTATTTGAAACCCGAAGTTGCTCATGTTTTTGGAAGCAACTCTAATCAATAGTTGCCGGCAGCCCTATACGTGCATAAACCAACTTCTCTGGTACTGACAGCACCTGTCTGTCTCGCGTAAACCCCGAAGGTTGGTCAGTTCTGTTAGTGCTAATCGGATATTGTATTTAAACTAATTTTAAACGTTCGCGACCGAAAATAATGAAAGAAATGTTAAAATATCTAAAAATGTCTCCTTTTTCCATTAGCAAACTGGACTAAAGAAATTCAATGTCTCAATCTCAAACTCTGGCAGAAAATCTGAGGCGGGAGAGTTATTCAGTTCGATCTACTCTCGTATAGACCAATGAATTAGCGCACACATCATAACTATTACGGCCAGCACGACTCATTCAAAAAGCCAGCCAACACCAGGACAGGAGCATCAAATCAACTTGAAGATATGTTTTTCAGTCATTAGCACGCCCACGAATTATGCGTCATAATCTCCACATAAACTGCGATCAGCAGAATACCTGTAAATTTGAATTCGCTGAACTCAGCCACGGATTTCCAATGATAATTCAGGTGAAAGGTCAAAACATCAGAAACTGACCAATCAGAATTCAGGTCAGGAGGTCAACTTACTCCGCTATATAAGGGCAGGCATCCATCACACCTCACCAAACCCTACGCCCAAACATATACGTTGGAACACTTAAGCATTGATGATGTCACCTCGTTTGGTGATCAAACGTTTGCAACCGAAATGTCAAGCTCGGCGAACATCCCAATACTTGAATTTTCAACCCGAGCTGCGAAAACCACCAACATTGTTTCCAGCTAACATTCACCGCTTGTCCAAACTCTGACACAGTAGAGGCTCTAACAAGGGACCAACCTAAACGTCGCGTTAAGATATCACACCAGGATTCAATGAAAAGCCTCGATGTTACACTTCCCGTTATTTGTCACGGTCTCTGTTCTGTATTGCACCAATCAGCTTACAGTTTGACTTTGCTAGTGCTAATATGATCAGCCAATGATGGACTGCGATTTCTGTAATACTGTTGTACATCTATAAATGCGGCTTTTTGTCTCATGAATAGGAATTGTTTACTGCAACCAGTACAACGTCTTCTCCTTATTATTTGCGTGAGACATTTCGATTCGAGCACGATTTCT
Organism: Paragonimus skrjabini miyazakii; assembly: GCA_014338405.1. Classification (NCBI taxonomy): domain Eukaryota; kingdom Metazoa; phylum Platyhelminthes; class Trematoda; order Plagiorchiida; family Troglotrematidae; genus Paragonimus; species Paragonimus skrjabini miyazakii. The sequence goes on from JTDE01020974.1 coordinate 9,183, forward strand.
AGGGTTATTCGAAGTCCCTAATTTTGAGTATTACAAGATTACCGTTCATGAGGTGGAGCGATGAACTTTGTAAGAGAGATAGCTATCTTGCAGAGGTCACTGTGTTCTTATCACGACTATATGGCAGATAAATACCAGTATCAGCTACTGGTAGATTGTTGCTGATTAAGGCGAATGCGTTCACGTTTAATATTCGCATATATTATATATATTACGTGTATATATATAAGGTATTCATTTTTGGCACACAATAATAATGTACACGAACAACGAATCTACAACAAGTTAGGCTTGAACATCGCAATGAATGCAAAAAGCAGAGAAAAGGAAGCAAAATAGGACCAAAAAGAAACATAAGAATCAACAAAAACAGCGTCATTTATTGCTGTTTCGCGTTGTTCATGAGAGTTGCTAGCGGCAAGTGAATACCATCAAGTAGATGCTCGGCCGTAACGGCAGTTTTTATCTTACAAATCCACATAAGGCAGTCTAGTTGCAATTGCAGTCTGATTCACAACGCGCGAAAAGCGCATGCCGTAGCAAGGAATGGGCTAGCATTCGACAAACGTGTTACAGCTATCGATGTCAGTGCAGCACAGTCGACACTGCTATTCTGATTGCAAACGTGGTCAATAATAAAAACGTATCACAAAACACCCATTACATAAGCGGCATTTCTACTACACATGAATAATGTCCAATTTATAAAACTTTCGGAACCTTAGCACTTAGTCCATCAATGGGTTGCGTTTTTAAGACTGGAAAAAGAACACCTAGAAATTTTAACCACATACCAGCTTCTCTACGACACTGATCCAGCATTTGCCGGACCGTAAACGCAATAGATTCCATGACGATACGCACCGTGAGCATACGTTCCAGTTGCGTAGTTTTATCTGTAATGCCGACTAGAATACCATCAGGACCCATCAAATTGTGTTGTCTGGTGTTGGCATTCTGTGAAAATAATAGCTGATGCGTTCGCAGGAGGTTAGGTGGCACGGTAACATAGAATGAGCCATTCTTGAGTGCGATTTCATCAAGTTCTGTAGAAAGAGTATGAAGTCAAAGTGAGGACAAGACAAACAACCTGATCACGACCCTGAAGCACGCTGTCATAACTGCGAAAACATGAAAAGGATTATGCTAGGACAGTTGCAGATCGTCAAAAGAACAATGTATGACGTGATCTTAGATCATACGAATATCATATGAACTGGAGAGGCGGCAGGGGAAGTTGAATAATTACAACCGGTTGGTTGTGGATAAATGCTACTCAATTACAAAACAAAGTTCGACATATCCGAAACACTGCCGATCACTCAATGGAATATCAATGGGGCATACGGACGTCAAGTAAGCAAATTAGCAATCACTGTGGATATGACAGTGGCTAAGTAAATGAGCCATAAGGCGCTTCATTGATTTCTTGACAGAGATTGTAGAACTCTCGAGATAGCTGATAATGCGGAGTGATAAAAAAACAGTGACTTTGTTTTGCTTCAGCATTACCCAGTCGCATACGTACAAATTGTCTGGACGCTAAAAACAAACGGAAGTAGAACAGTATCTAATTCGCCGGATGGTTTCCGCAACTCTGACTGGTAGGCTGATAAGATTAGTTAAACTGGAAATCGTTGAAATACGACCATAGCGTTCACATTCAGACAGACTTTTCAGTCATCGTCTTTTGAAAAGGAGCAACAGCCTCGAGCTTTGCACATCGTGGTTGTCGCGGACTTGGCTATAGTGTCGAGAAAATTAGAACGAGATTGGGAACGGTATTAAGCAATCAGAATTTCTAAGAGAAACAATGTGTTTCTTTGGTCAGTTCATTATCACATCCCGCGACCTTCAGGCAAGCAATTCGGTTGTTGATATTCGACACTCATTAAAACACACTGCCTAAACCACTGATCCAACCGAACAAATTCAACGTGGCAGCTGACCGCCGTTTTCGCTTGGTTGGAGTCCATCGACCAGTTCCACATGTAACAGATTGTGAGTGATTTCTAATTGGTCGGACATTCTGCGATCAGAAAACCGCTCCAATCCAACCTCATTGCATCCTACTCTTTTAAATCAACTTGTCCACTTCTAGTTTTTGACGATCCTACGGGGCTGATAACAGATGCCCTTTTTACTGGCAAAATCTGTTCCTTCTTGTCACTATTCTGCTTATATCAACATCGTATGACCTATGCTTATGATGTTACGTCACCATACCGTCTTTACACTGTTTCACATTATCGGGGATATGTTGGATCCGAACCATGTCTTCTAGTGTGAAGCCCTTAAGTTTCCGAGCTCCGTAGTCACGGTACATTTTTGTGCAGGTTATGCTCTGATGGAGGACAACAGTTCAGATGTTACCGGCAACTCTGTCTGCATCCTGTTCCCAAACATTTGCTAATTCATCCTGTAGCTGATGAACTTGGCGTGTTTCCCCGTTCCAGAAATTAGGTAGGGATTTCAGCATGCAAGTTTCATAGCAGTTTCGGCCTTGGCGTTTAACTGATTATGATACGGGTTTTTTGTTAACTGTTCATACTGCGATTTTTCGGAAAACGTTTCGAATTCCGTGTATATAAAGTGAGGTTTAACGTCAGAAGAAATAGCTTCCAGATTCCACAGCGAACGAATTGAGCAAGCAGTTTGTTGGTGATTGCACTTTCGGTACTACCGCTACATCAATCGATTTTGAGATAACCTGGGTAGCCCAGAGTAATTAAGTACTGTTTGCCTCCATGTGTAAATATACCGACTGCGACTAGGTGTCCGGATCTACGGCGTATTGAATATATTTTCATATTCCGATTTATTTTTATATACAGTCTACACCAGTTGTCCTTGCACAAAATAAATACCAAGTGTTTGAATTGATCCGACTTAATAATACACATTTTGGTGTGCGCGTCTCATCTCCATGGTGCTTCTGCTGAGCCTAGATCGAGATTCTCTACAGTGAGCCACCTAACGACTGCATTCTGAACCGACTATTTGTGTTTATACCTTTATATAGATCTAGTTCCCCATAGGCATGATCGAGAACTTTCTCAGAAGCACTGTTTTCTTTACTCGTCTTGAGGCATTCCCCTATGCAATTATCGTAATTTGCTACCTAACCTTTGGATGCTTGTTATGCCTTCTCAATAGTGGAATTCCTTTGCTCTCCGAATGCAGTTGTTCACTAGTGTGTGCCATATGGATTGGATCAGTCAAATTCCATTGCAAAAGGTTGAGGATGACTAAACACCTTTCTATAAAAACTACTCCCTTGTCTTCATCGAACTAATCATGTTCCTTGAAAAATACTAGTCTTTCATGAAGATTTCCAATTCTGTAACCTACTATTTTCATCATACACATCAGTTTTTTAAGTAATTAATCCTTTTCACCGGTCTCTTGAAGCCGCATCCTTCTGCTCACCGGTATCATCCTGTAGTACATTGTGACAACAGTCTCAAACTCTTAATGGTTCACCAAAACATCGGGTACACAGGAATGAGAAAGAGTATCAACAATGTGCACTTGATCTCCGGACTGGTAGACTAGTTCACAATCATCTTTTAGTGGCCTTATCACTATTCACCGTAGATATTGAAGTGCAGTTGTCAGCGGTTGCCTTAGTATTGCTGTCAGTGATGTGGTTTGTGTCGTTCTCTCGGAACGTTCGAGGACAAAGCCATTGCCATCATTTCCTTTTCGATTCGCGTACAGTCTCGTTCTGCAGTCGACAGGCATTTGCTTCTGTAGTCTATCGATCTCTTGTGTTGCAGTAGCAATGCCTCAAGTCCGCATTGAGTGATATCACAGTGAAGTACCAGAGGACTTTCTGGATCGTAAGATGACACTACAGAAACCATAGAAATTAACCTTGTGCTTTCGACAATCGCTAGCTGTTGCGCGTAACTCTACATCCACGCGACTCCTTTATGTGAAATGAGCCGAATTGAGCACACGATGTTAGACAACTTTGGGAGGAATCGACTCGGGTGTCTGATCACGTCATGTAGACGTGAAATAGTTTTTGCATCCACGGAAGCCGCCATACACTGAGTCGGTTTCATCTTTTCTGGACCGGTCTTGAGTATCTCAGATACAAGCAGGTGGTCATGAAAAGTCACTCCGGTTGCTTGAAAAATCGTTGTCACACAAACATAATACTCTTTGCGACACGCAATACTGTAAGGAGGCTTCAGGATTGTTGGTGTGCTCCATAGTCATCCTTCTTCATATCAACAAGTCGTCTGCGAAACACATCGATCTTTCAAGTTTGTCAAGTGCCTGAAGCAGACATCAGAAAAAAATTTCGACCTTCGCTTTTAACTCGAAATATGGGTGCAACCACCGGAAACACGAAAAGGAAGTATCAAACATGATTACCTATCTAGATGCTTCATCTAACACCAGCCGCCAGTAGAAGGAAGACGAATCAAACTTTGTGGAGAAGATAGTTTAATGCAATTCAAACAAAACGTCGTCTAAAGTCGGCAATGTGCTCCTGTGAAGTGCAGCGTTCAGCGGCCTTCGGTCAATACATACATGAATATCGCACGATTTATTAAACATTACTGCTACCTCATTGACCCTGTCAGTAGGTTCGTCTATTGACATAATAATTTTCAGTCCCAGCGCATGATTCTCCTGAGTGTCTAACGGGATTTCCCTGGCAGGTAACGTAATTGGTACGGCTCCCTTAGTTACGGGCAGACTAACAGTACCCGGCACATAATCCGAGACGAAATCCGACAGAGAGTACTGGTGAAACAGTCGCAACTTTCCTAAACGAACAGAGAAACTGTCATGATGGAATCAGTGGAATAGCAGCCAAACCGAGGATTAACGTCGAATCTGCTTCTACAACAACAACAAATCAATCATAGAAGGTTTTTCCTCTTCGGATGCAATTAGTTTCCTCAAAACTTGCGTTTTTACCCCCACTCCACATTCGTAGTTGAGTATTAGAGGGTTTTATGGTCGATGCTCGAAGATAACTTGCAGGCATAACAGTTTAAGATTAGGCGGAAGCTAACTGACGTAGTTGTCGTTTGTCTTCACTAAGAAGCTCGGCCTAAATCTCTTTGATCTAGAAGCATTCTGAGTACCATTCAGCATCCGTTGGACCTCCTGATTAACTGTTCTGATGGAGTACGACTTCCACCGCATGGTGTAATGGTTCTTCTTTCAACAATCCACATACGTCTTGTCATTCGCCGGATGATCCTCTTTCTGTAATTTGTGAACGTCGCCGCAAAAGCGGCAGGAATATATTGCGAAGCCAGCTCGCCTTTAAGCAATCACATTGAGTACCGTTCCGTTTCCACTGAAGAAGTCATACATCCGCTGCGCCGTCAGTGCGTCACCGTTACAACTGTTGATACACTAGACAAGAGTTACTTGCCTCACTTTCAGCAGTCTCTTCGTCATCGCAACATCCTGAATGATCAGCGTCATTCACTTATGAATGAGACTGTCCTACATATATTTGCAGAAGGTACAAGCTCTGACCAGCTCATTCACCGGTTGGTCGACAGATTCCCTTTGATGACGGTTTCTTCGAAAAACTCAGCAGCGTTTAACAGTTTCCTTAATTTAGCCGAGATTACATGCTTCGGATTTGTTAACCAATGCATTCAGGTCATTTTTCGTGGACAGTAAAAGTCAGATTCGTCAAGACCTGTCTGCCCCCGTCTCCAACGCAATGTCGGAAAACCGCCAGCTAATGATCTTTTGGTCGTTAAGACAACTGGCTCAGTAGATTAAAGTCGCTGGACTGAATGTATCCACATCCGCTAGGCTTCAGGCAATCAACTTATACACGAAACGTGCGACACCTCAAAAGATGCAATTACAATCGCACTCGGTGAACCGCTGTGAAATGGACTTGCGGGTTACTTTCGCTTTCTGATGCTATATCACGTACTTGGCTACATTGTCGATAGAATTAGAATGAGAATCTGAATGGCACTGGAAAAACAACGCCCTTTTTACGGAGAAACAAGAGTTCCCATACTGATTAATGCTAACGGGAAACAGGGATGTTGCATTTTGATCGGCCCGTTCTCTACTGCGTCTTACGACCTTGACTTAAGTAATTTAGTTACTTGAGTCCCACACACATTCTAACAAAGTCAACGTAGTGGCTGAGCACTGTATTGCCTGGCGGGCGTCGATCGATCACAATTCTGCACGTAAAAGCTTCTGTGTAAGTGCTGATTAGCTGAACGCACTTTAACAAGGAAACAGCTTCAGCTGAATCTCATTACAGCGCTGCTTGTCAGTAGTGCACATACTAGCCACAACCAATATTTGAAACCTGGTGATGCCTTCGTGAGGTAACCGTGTTGACCACTGCGTTTTGTATCCATTCGTTACCTTCACCGTTCTCTTCGGTACTGGTTGATTAGGTCACTACACATCAACAATTTCTGACTTCGATTACACCAGTTCGAAGCTTGAAGCCAAATCTCCTAGATTTATTCAATTTGTAGTAGTCTGTTTTTATCGAGAGTCGATTGATTTATACTGCGGTCATACTAGAATTTACACGGGTAACTAGACTCGTAGTAGGCACAACCGATCTAGAGTTTTTCGCCTCAAATGGCAGTCAACAGGGATGTCCGATTCCACCGCGCCGCTTTAACTACGTAATGGATGATACATTAGCGGAAACATTAGGAGGTTCTGAGGATCTCCGAGTGGAGAGTCCTTAATGCCACTACCTGAGTGATATCGCATCAATCAGTTTCTCTGTTTAGAGTGTGCAGACTATCCTGAGCCGATTGAATTATATGGTTGGTCGATATGGTGTGCAACCTGTACCTTCAAAGTGTAAGATGTTCCTACAAGACTGGGTTGATACTTACCACACCTTTGTCATTGCAAGCAGACCGTTCATGTTTGTCAACCGCCTTGTCTACCTCGGTGGTCATCTGATCAGCCTGTAACAACGCTACTGAAGTGTACATGAGGGTAGCGGAAGAATGTCATTTATCTACTACTCCGAGCCAGTTGTAACGTTATGAAAATGTTCAATTACCAGTTAAAACGAGAGTATACGCTCGGTTTCGCTCAGTGGATCACAGACCTCGCCCAGTCGTGCGGAAGATGCGTATAGACTTGAGGGAATTTAATACACTGTCACCGGTAGTAAGTCTATATCAAATAAGCCCACTGTGTGAGCAACGTGACAGTCCACCGATCCGCGTTTGGAAAATGCGAATTTCAAGACCGACACGTGATGCAACAAGAACACAGTCTACGCTGATTGGGTTAGGTATTCTGCATACCGACGGAGTGTCTGCTGTACCGTAATGTTCGATGCAAAGGCAGACGGTTAGAAGAAACCGTGGAGTAGCCAGAAGTTGACGCGATCATGTACTAGGAAAGTCTTTATCGCTCTGGTGAAAAAGGTTGGTAGGTGCCGTCTACTCGGTTAAGTAGTTCCAAACCGTCCACACCACCGACTGGAAACGTCTCCCGGCATGACAATGCGCCGCAGCCAGTGTCAAGTTTGAACATGGTTTTCACATCTTTGCTTCGTTCATGAAACCCCGCTGCTTCTTCCCTTTCCTCCTTCACCTGTTCTTCTTACTTACTACTTTGCTACCTTGAGGACTATTGTCAGAACCGACGACAGCCCGAGCCACAGCACCTACGAGTATGGCTCGAAGCTGAGAATGACGATAAGTGACTGATGTCCTCCGATCAAAGACATCCTCAATTTACGACAGATATTGGATAAATTGATTGTATAAAAACTGTCATAAATCTACGTGGGAGATAAAATATACGGTGGGCTAACCGTCTCAGGATGTATCCGTTTAGTCTAATTTGTGCACTGCGAAATAAAACGTAAAATATGTGATAGACAGAAAACGTGGATGCATCTCCGAATGGACAGTAAGGGTAACATGTAACTTGTGTAAACAAATTCGTCACTCTCAATGACTAGGTGCATCAGATCCTCCCTTATGTCAAGGAAAACACGTTTAAGATATCAATGTTGCCAGTACTCTATTTACTTATTTCATTTGCCAGTTAATGAAGAAATGCGATCAGTCGCTCAATCATGAGACATTGAAAGCAGTCCATTTCTTTTCGGAAAACAATTAGGAAGGACTTCGCAACGTTTGAACACCAAGTGGTTCATGTTGATACGCCAACGTTGTGTGACACGCAGACAGAGCATTCAAAAATGGTGAACTATAATGTATTCTTCTGGATCATTCACGGCCAACGAATAGCCAAGGATTTTGATTGCTATATGTTGAATACTCATCGTATGACTTTCACAATCCAGTTAACCACTTTGGCCGGCACCATAGACTGGAGTCACATTTGTGTGTTAGGGGTCAGAAGTAGTGATGCAGACCTAGGCCCAGAATACATTTACTCCTGAACTAGTGTGGCTGTATTTGGTGATTGGGTAATGCTTAGAATGATGCGAGTAGAACAGTAGTCACTTTAAGCTGACAAACTGATCTGGAGAGCAAAAAGTACTCAATACACCTGCCGAATCCGTTTACGTTTGTCCGTGTTATTGACACACAGCGCACAACAAAATTTCACGCTTCTAGAGTTACCTGCAGCTCTAGCTGAAACAATGACATGAACGAATCCGTCATCACAGAAATATCTACAGACCACATAAAAGTTTACGAATGTATGAGAAGAAAAGCGCATCCACGGTAATATTGCGCATCTCAGCAACGAAGCCGTTCGACTACAGGCGACCAAAGAGACAAGAAAAAGCATACCTAATATATAAAAAAAACATGGAAAAGAGCTCACCCATTTCATCCCCTTGACGAAGCATCTCTTCCAACTCGGTGTACGTATTGAAAAGACCTGCAGATTGAACAAAGAACAAAGTTTCGTCATTGTACAGAACAGTGATGGAGTTGGTAGCTCAAGTTGACGGTTTCGATGTTCGGTTGTACGTTGAGCCTGGCATGTAATAGAACACAAACTTCTGAAAGATAAATGCCACGTTCGGTGTACAACTGATTATCGAAAACGGAGCTTTAATGAAAGAAAGCACAAAATTACTGGGTGAAATTAAGCAAAGTACGATAAACAAGTGTACCGGCAAATAAACAAAATTTTCCAATATTTCTGCATGATATACAGAAACGGATAACAAGATCACTAAACGAGTGGAATCATTTTGGTGGTCGAAGCAAACGAACAACAATGGTTAGAATGCCCAGCCAGACAGAAGACAGATTGAACTGACGTCCAGATTAACTATCAACAGGATGGGTAAAAATAGAGGATGAAGGTTACGGGAAGACTCAGTTAAATCGCACATTGTCATCAATCACACAGACAAAGCTTAATATTAGTTGTCGCGATGCACAAGGTTAAGACCAAAAAATGATCACCTCGATATCCGTTATTCTTAATTATGCGTTAACGTGGATCATGACCGACCGCCATTTCCTAGGTCAAAACGAGAGCACGACTGTAAAGAGACTGGATTGGACAAACGCATCCGTACAAAGTCAACCAGTGATTCAAAGAAGGCTACAACCAACCAGTGTCGAGAACGCATGCAAACTGGCATGTCAACACGGTGATCAATCCGGAAGGCATGTCGTAGCATCGGGTTTTGTTATAACGAACACCAGAGTAAAACAAGTTGTTTAAGTGTGTTATGCGTCAAAACAAACGGGCTACAAGCGAAGCCGAGCTAACCAACAGGAAAGCCGAGGTGTAAGGATCAACTGTAATTTCAAGTTGAACATCACTCACATTTAATCGCAGCCTTCGCATTCAGATAAACTTCCCAGCCAGCCTTTTTCGAAATTGTAATTCTTCATTTAATTGATACATCTTGCCTATAAAATAACCAACAGAAACTTAATAAAACTGGGATTTGCCTGAAATCATAAGCCTTGTTTTTGATTTCCTTTCGGAAACTAGCGACTTTTCTCAAATGATCATCGACGTTCCGACCGATTCTGATTTGACCCCTACTTTGGTAGGCTTACGAACTAACTCAGTTACTATGTTACTTGATTAATGGACCATGTGACCACGTTGTTTTACAACGTATGGCTTTTGAATACCACAATTTGAATAAAAATGGGAGTTAGCGGTTTTGTGATCAACTTTAAAAGCATCCGATACGGTTTTACATCGTGAACACAGCATTCATGCAAAACTACGTGAATTAAACAAGTCTCGATCAGACCACTTGAAATATGCTTTCAGTGAATGCTAAGTACACAGAAAAGGGTAACTAATTTTGTCTGAAACCACTTACGACAGACTATTCGCCCAACTGCGATCCCAATACAAAACAACCCAACGCCACCTGACGATACAGCTGAAAGCCAGGCCCCAAGGGCTGACGCATATTCAAACGATGTTGACAAAAATCTGCATGCCCAGTGGTTACCATTCGTTAGAGGACCAAATAAAACTGAAGGAAGTTGGGATTTAGTGACATTCTTACGACCCATGAACTAAATTCATCTGCACGCAATTTCGCAGCCTGTTTTTTATTAGGTAAGTCGCAATTCTTGGGTAAGCGCATGTATATCCACTGTTGCCAGCCTACCTAACAGCGTCTGCCTCTATTAACAAACCGGATATATGGAGCTGGTGATTTGCCAAACACAGACCAAAACCTTGAATTCAACGACAGCCTTCGGTTGAAGGCATGCCCAACAGATAAAAAAGCAGCTGGTGGAAACATCAGAGTCCTAGTAATGCATCTGTTGTGTTAAACGTACAATATCAGTTCCCTAAATACGGATTTGCTTGGACGTCGCCATCGCTCGAAAAGAGTGTGGCCATATAAAAACTGTTATTGAACGTAGTGAACACGCGCGACCAGACAACCTGGGTATAATCCACGTATGGATAGCTAAGCTACAGGTCTCATGAAGGAAACGATGTAGCATATGATACCTTCAAACGTCAAACGAACACCTTTACAGGCAACCAGTTCCGGCTTCAACGCCGAACAGAAGTAAAGACGTTCCACAATAACCGAAAGATTGAGTATATTAAACGTGTTATTAAAAATCCTAAAGATTACAATTGGCATATATGTTGATGTTGTGAATAGACAGTATATTCTGTTCTGTGAACAGGTACGTGTGTTACATGCGTGAGAGCTGGAGACCGACAAATCTAATAGCAAGGCCTATGTGGGGGTGTAAGTATGGCAATCGATTTAGCGACAGACAAAACGCGTGGGCAGAGCAAGAAGCGGGGTAAATACGGAAAACGAGAGTTGAACTGGCTTGAGCAAGACAGAAAAATAGTTTAGAAATGTGGAATGTCAGGTGAACACTAAATTAGTTTCTTGCTGTACCAAAAACACAATATTGCAAAATTAAAATAAGCCACATCTTCACGAGGTCAACAAAACAATTATTGATGAGTAGTCGGGGAATTGGTTAATTTTCAAGTTGAACATCACCCACAATTGATCGCAGCTGTCGCATCCCCATAGACTTTCCAGTCGGCTCCTTTCGAAAAGAAGCACTAGACTCGAGTTTCGCTCTCATTAGAGCTCGTCAGTAGTGCACATCATCGCCACCGCCGGGACTTGAACCACGGACATGTTGTTCATGAGGCAACCGTGTTTACCACTGCGCCATTGACCTTACGTTAGGCACGACCGAATTATCATATGTGAACGCTCAACCACTTTCGCTTGTGCCATATTTAATCAAGTCTTCAGTTACAGGAATAATCAGCTCCCACAGAGAATACAAAAACAACAGAGTGCAAAATTGGACATCCCAATGTGATAGACATTAGACCGGAAAATAACACTGGGATTATTTTTATATAACACAGATAACGGGACAAACAGACATCTGATCTGTCTGAATAATGCCTTCAGATAGCTTCGTGCTGTCGTACGAAACAATAGTCTGCTCGGAAACGGCCAGGAGTTACGAACTGTTGTACGGTCAAACTTTGTTTTTACAATTGCTATTAACGTATGAGTCAAATCAATTCAAGGTAAAAAGAGAAAATAACCCACAATAAGATGGTTTGGGACAACCAATAGTCCATTTGAAACATATGCTAAGCCATACCGGTTGCCACATCCTCAAAGCAGATGTGAAGCACCTTGAGGACGTCATAGCGACTAACGGCCGTTTACGAATCACGAATTTCCAGTGACTCAAATATACATTGAAAAAACAGAATGATTAAGCTATAACATCAATCCGCTCACGTTCGTTTCGAAGCCACTCAATGATCGTGCCAGTGTTAGGATGAGATCCTTCCAACAAGTAAGTCAAGTCGGACGGACGACTAGTAGAGCTTGGTCCGTACACTGAGGAGCCATATGTGTCAATGGGCCGTAGATCATAACCGGAGAGTGGGTCACCGGACACGTAGTTCGACGCCCATCCAATGACCGGATAAAGTCCTGTGTAGACAAAAGAAAAACGATATGGGTAATAAATTGTCAACCCAGATGACAACCATCACCCGAGACAGTTTAAGCACCACTCAAATATTTTAAAAAATAAAATGTGATTATTATGGTACCGACACATATAGTTATTCCCACACCAATCCGAGTTGAACGTTTGAAAGGTATGCTTCATAAAAAGTAACCAGCAGCTCAACCATAAGACTGCGCGAAATAGAACACAAGATGAAGGATATACTAGAGCGATGTCCTAAGGCTGCCGCCTTCCTTGTTCTGGATCAACTCTCACAATATTTATTGCGAATCCAATAATATGAAGACAACCGAAAGGGGCTAAAAAACGATTCTGGAGATGGCGTTGCAATTGTTCGAAGAAGACTGTTCAACAGTAGATAGTTTCACATGGTTGACATTGCGCATCAAGTAAAACCAGTGAAACCTATTATTAACCAGGTCTGTCAAACTCATTCCAGATAGGTCAGAATGTGAGTATTGCCATAAAACGGAAGACTTCACTATCAGATTCTGTTATTTACACCTGTGCACGAAAACGGTTTTCTGTGAAATATTCACCTATTTTAAGCGATCATCCGAAAATCATTTGGAATCAGACCAAACAAGAACCAGCTGACACTGACACCCATGACAGATACAAATTCCATACAAACTATGATAAACACACCCCACAAGAATGAGACTCTGTCACTCTGTAAAAAAAAAATTACTGACCTGTGCCACTTAGCTATCCATTTTTTAATATAAACCGCAGCCATTTATGCGGCAATCAACGTCCGACAAGAATGATCACAAAGAAAACAAAAACCGTTGTGACCGCAAAAGACGCTTGGCATGCAAAGTCGGTTATTGCACGAAATCTCGTACATCTCACGTTAAACATGGGACCACAAACACGTACGCTCATCTGCAAGACTGACGTGCATTCACATACATCGGGTGGCAGTACGTTGTCATTCGCCCCTGTGGCACTTTCCCCACAGTGTATACACACTGTTCAGATAGTCTCTTCTGGTTCGTCATTTTCCTGGCGAAAATGACGAAACTGCTCGTCACACAAAAAAAACGACTAAGTGAATGCATAACGTTGGCTCAGTAATAAAGAAACCGATTAGTAGTTATACATTAAGACTCTAAAAAAACTGGAAAATAGTTTGACGAACTTGACAGCAAAAATCTACGTGAGACACAACAGAAAGTTAGGGTAACAGGGGACCCGACAAGTTCACAGCCCGATTACACGCTTTTTTCACCTATTATTGAAACGTACACAATTAAATTGAGAATCGTATACATATGCCAAGATAGATTCTATTCATCTTCCTCTACAGTCGTCAATTTCGGAAGCACGACACAGAAACAATGTTCGTTTATTGCCGTGATATCAGTGGGTAAACAGTCCACAGTTTCAGACAAACAAAGATGGTATACAAATGGAAGAGAATATAGTTCTGAAGGTGAAAATTGACACCGGTTAAAGTAAGTTATTTCGAGAGTCTCGCCAAGTTTGGTATTTCAATCAACAAGGTGATCAAGTAACTGGTGAAAAATGACGTTAGCTTGAAGATCGACAAATACGCTACATAGTCCAACAAAATTGGTGACGGCTACGGCATGAGAAAACAGTGCCACTAGGTGTTGCGGATATGGCTTCCGATTCAAGCAGCAGGTGTCACGATAACCACATCACTTGATTGGACCGGGTTGATCGATGATATGCCCAGACGAACGGGGATATCACTGCGTATACTTGACAATACACATACATCGACCTATTCGGATCGTCCGTTTGTAACACTCTAAGTTAATGCCGAATGAACGGTAAGACATTTCAATGTAACTTAAGGAAATATAATTCTGGAACATCCAAAAGACTACAGACTTGAGTAATTGTATAAAGTGACCCAGATTATCGTTATCAATTTCGCATCTGGATGAGACCAGGTTCCATGTAGAGGTTATGAAAACTATATCGTTAAGAAATCAAAGCGATATAGTATATGTATAAGTATCGTTCTAATGCTATGGATTTAATCAGACTAATGGGATTATGGTGGAAAAAACCAGACCGAACAGGAAAAAAAAATCAAACACTGGGTGACCTAAGTCCCAAACCAGTCTGTGTTTGCTCAATGTAATCATAAGTGTTGTATTGTTTCAAGGAGTGTCGCGTCGTAAATGATGACGCGTTGAGTTGTTTTTGCCGCAACTAATGTGTTACAAACATTCTGCAAGGATAGTTTCCCCATAAATCATAGGAGTTCCGTTAAGAACTTCGCCATCGTACGGAAAGAAGACTGACTGGGTACAACGGTAGCCAAGCTATGAAGGTTTTAGATGGACCGATCAGAATAGTCTAGATAATCGTTAAGGAATTACTAAACTTAAGACTTTTCGACGAATTAGAATGCATCTGTCGTTGATTTTTCTTCCGGAACAGTACAAAACAGAGGTCAACAACTCCTATCATAGCAGTGAAGAAAAAGCCACGTGTTGCGCTTCAACTGATTGCCGAATGAAATAGACTACTGGTTCAGAGTTCCGTTCGGAGTATCGCTTTTATACCTAATCCGTTAACAGATGAAAAACCACAATCCAACTCCATTCATTAGATACACGGAATCAGAGCGCCAGATCGAAAGTAAAAAGTGAATGACGAAGTATTTGTATCCACTCCAGCCTACGTGCTTACCGTTCATCAATGCCCGTGCACTATTTCCGGTGCTCAGATTCAAAAAACTGCCGGTTCCGAGAGTTAGTTTGGCCTGCCCAGGACTCAGACAGTTCTCGGCCAAAGTGGCTGCCTGGGCATCACCGATAAGAGCGGTCACGGGGATTGGATTCGTAGAATTCGAGAGCTTCAGGGGTCCGTGGCGAATGTAGCCGAAGAAGTGACTAGACAGGAAGATTAACATGTAAATATTGTGCGTGCAAGGGAAGTAGTGAAATGCGTAATTACATCAACAAATGCCTTTTACTCCACACCAAAACAGGTATACTTGAAGGAGTACTATAAATTTGCGAATAAGTGTGTATGCCGCAATCCGCTAAGCAATTACGTTTGTGGAACCTGGGAGAGAGAAAACGTGAAAAAACACGCCTGGCATTCAAAGTTCCAGAGCAAGCTCACTAAAGCTTTAAAAGGCAATTCTATATAAATCTTTTTTCTCAGTGACCACCAGATCGGACGGCTGTTTCGGTCTACTATACGTTTCTATTAACCTTTCTGGATACCCATTAGATTGTAGTACAGAGGTCATCAAGTCTAATTCCTTTGCAAGACTGTTCTGTGTGCCCGTGTGAATAGTGTATTTGGTCGTGCGCGTTTTTTATGGAACGGTGTGAAACTACTACAGTTCAGGTATTGACCGGACCAAGTAGATTTCTTATAGACAGATCTTTTACTAGAGCCACGTTCCTGGCGACCTATAAGTATCAGTCTCAAATTTACACGTTACCTTCAGATTGGGATGGCAACTAACCAAGCGTCACATTAGGTTATCTGTTGCCTTGTTCGGCTTTAAACCATCTTACGTTGTCAGCAACCTGAGATGGCTTAAAACCAAACTCGCTGATATAACTTATGGGTTTATCATGATTCCAATCAACGGCCGGTGTGCTACCACAAAGCAATACCTGTAAGCATTAAAAGAACAAATCAGAAAATGCAGTAATAAGTAAGCCAGATAAAGGCTCTAAGGCAGTCATTTTAGATGGAGACTCGTATGTACAGAAAACGCTGTCAATATTAGAGGACCAGAAGAAGTTCCAGTAAACAGACACAATGGGCAATGTCACTGAAATGGTAGGTCGTACGGAAGAGCATCTTTAAATTCTCTTACAACTACGCATAACTGATGACAAGTTACTGTAAATTTGACATTGACGAGTCAATACGAAGTGCTTGCATCTATCAGTTGTGTTCTAACTGTTTCGTTTAAACTTTGAACGGAACGAACTGTCTAAAATCCTAAAGTTATTAAATATAACATTTCAGCCCGTGGAAGAGTCGAGATTAAAACAACCAGCCGGATTGACAGGATATGAAAAAATATTTAGTCAACAAAAGCATTCAAGACAATTCCCAGTCATTCGTGAAAGGTTATGCCACACTAACTCTGTTTCGCTCCTTATTCATGCGGCTGTGCATGCCGAGTAGATTTGGTCAGCCTAATCATAGACATTTGCGTCGGCTAAAGTATATGAGCTAGATGAAAACTAACTAAGTCCCCGCAACTTGTTACACACCGAGATTATTAACAGCTCCAGACCACACTGGAAACCAGTTGTCGTAGCAATGACGTCCGTGTGAACGACATGAAAACTGTAAATAGCAGTACCAGAGAAGAAATGTGGGAAGATCAAGACGAACGGTATTACCAGTCAGAAGTTAACGCCGACTTAATCGAAAACGGGTTCCACGAAAGTTGACGCAATGGCACTCAACAGCGCATACGTATACACCTTTTCAGCTATATTCACGAATAAGATGGTTCGGGTACCGTTGACGCTAACAGAAATAGCAAATAAGTAGAAATGTATGAACAGAAATAGGTAAACGCAATAGAAATTAACGAAGAAGATGAAGCAGAGTGAATAACCTCAAAGGTGGAGACTCGGAAGAAAATGTCAAATCGACCGTATACACCAACCGTAACTTCTACAGCACCCACTGCAAAACATTTGCTGAGTCGATAGTGCATCAGATAGGCTCAAACAATAAATCTACGGTGTTCACAGCCAATCCAGACGCCTACGTGTCCAAGTAGTGTGAGTACCACGTTAACAAAACCTGAAAGGAATTGTATGCTGAAATCAGTAAAGACTGAACAAGAACGAGACAACTGGCTTCAACCATAAAACTGTCTGTGATCGTAGTCGGGCCTTGTCATCTTTGAGTATGATGATGAAGATAAACGGAAATTAGTAACAGACGAATACTTACCTAGAAGGGCGCACTTCGGGAAGAATCTCGTGTGGTATGCCAAGACTGGCCAGAATTGGGCCGCTCCATCTTCTCTGAAAGTCAAAACAACCATATGAAAAGCTAGATGAAATGGCAAATCGTGTTTTGCTAGATTAACAACGCGTGCTAGCGAATGATCAGCTAGCCACTGAACACAGATACCCATGAGTCATTAAAACTATTTGAGAAGCGTAGCGAGTGCGTCTGAATTACTGTAGGGAAAGCAATCACACGGCATGAGTGCTACGGAGATGTATTATAGCCAAAACCAGCCCATCCTATCGATTGCTAATTCGGCCAACCGGCTTGGCCAGTTTAACAGTACAGTTGAAAAGTGACTATGCAGATCGTTCTAAAATAGGTCAACGGATTTGATGGGGTGAAACCACTCCTGTCATATTACATAAACACACACACAGTACTGAACTTTGAGCGAATAAATAGTCACACAAAAAGGCAATATCGACAGGTTCAAAGTGAATTCACATGACAGAAGAAACTCACATTCTGATAAACGTGCACCGGAAGCTTTAAAACTGAATCAAACGACTGCACCACTGATAAGGATGATAGTTTGAGTACAAGAGTTATAAGTTCCCGAAAACTTTTTCTAAAGAACAGATAGCAAACTTGAGAACTCACATAACCAGTATCGCAGTAGTTACATGGATCAAAGGTTCCTAATTGGAAAGATGAGGTTGGTTATCAGACACATGTTGAGTCCAATCTCAGCTCTATTGGCGTTTTTCGCCTCCATCTTAAACTAACACTTCCATTACATTTCTGACCATCTTGTATCAGAGCCTTCTACTAGACAAAAGAACCTTCGTTCGAGCAGGTAACCGCGCCAATCCGATGGAGCTCAGTAAACCATGATAGACAGACTTCATGATAAATAACAGTCGTTTAGGTCACACACAACACATGATTTGTAAAGGTACAGGAATCAAGTAGTCAAACAAAACAACCGTTCAGGAAACACAGAAAAATCGGACAGTTCTCGAATGGTAAAGCCCCAAGTGTGATACGCTCATGCCGCACAGCAAGTTTCCCATCTAACGGACAAAATGAGGTCACCTTAAAATGTAACAAATGATTACGCGCGCTAGCATACGAAGGTGACGCAGCAAACAAGCCGATCTTCGCTGGTTCATTATCTGACTAATTACAGTAATCAGAGAGATTCGAGATGCTGAGATGCAAATGAGTTAGATGTCTGAGTGGGATGACGCAGCCGACAAGTTAAAGATAAACAACGGCGGTATAGTTAACAAGCTACAGCTATCGACGGGAATGTCGGGTCATAGGAATATTCTGTTGGTAAACATAAGATCGTGATGGATTCTTCCTGCAAACACCAAGAATAAGCCATCAAGGTAATCAGAATACGATTTTTCACTTGCTTAAATTGACCATCAAGTGGCAGAACAATAATGAAAACGTAAGTATGCTCAATTGGAAAACAATAGCCCGAGATTAGCAAAGCAACCAGCTTTCCCCAACCTTCCCCATCGCTTTCAATTGTGCAAAGTTCGAATTCCGGTCCATATCGAAGAGATTACCTCTGGCTGATGACCCTTACCTTTGTGCGCACGAACACAATTTTTTTGACATTCTGATAATCCTTTATCCCACAAGTTGGTTTTACTAAGTGAGAATCTGTTGTTTAAATTTTAACTGGTAACGAGACGTATAAGGAAAGGTTACAGATAACAGTTCTATTAAAACAGTTTCAAATGAATAGAAAATGGATAAAAGAGAAACCGGGACAATTCTATTGCTACTCTAATGGCATACTATGCTAAAGAATGCAGGTAAAGATTATGGATGATAAAGATGCGATACAGCGCGTCCGTATTTGTGTATGAAACTAACACGTCGAGCACATCAGGCTTGTGCACAATAACATTAGAGTAGGTTATTATAAACGACGTTTTTGAAATCCCCATCTAGTGTACAGCATTCCACAACAATTGTGTAGTCAGTGTACCAGACGAATGTTTAAGCGATATATTTTAAGTCCGTAGGCCCATTAATACACCAGAATATTTGTGAGATTCCTGAGAGAAATCAAACACAGCCGTTCGTAGCAATCAGACTACATTTTGAACTTACAGCAAATGGGTCGTAGAAACCAGAAACACTTGCGCAACTGACGTCCGTGCAGAAGCTCTCACCACCAGTAAGTTTCCACAGGAACCAAGTTTCTAGGCAGCCGTAACAGACGGAACCACGCCGACAGTCTGCCAAGAGCTGACACACAAGACACCAAAAAACGAAAAGTGCTGTGCGAACTTCGAACAAAGTATGCAGGAAACAGGAACGATCGACAACGATATATGACTGGCAAATATACTGTTACTTCTGGTGTAAAAACGCTGATCAGTTGGAAGAAATGGAAGACAGAATATATCTGCAGTTTACAGAGACGAATTCAATCAACAGCTGATTAATGCTAAAGATGACGCAATAATGTTCACAAACGGTTAATGAAGTGACGAGTTAAGCATAGTTTGCAAGACTCTATGGAAGACGCTAAATCTAATTGAGAGTATATGTTTCAGAGAGTGCAAGCAGTCCAAACAGAAAAACACAACACTTACCAAATAGGAACCAATACGAACCTCGATGTGACTTCAAGTTCTTGTTCTTAGAACCACGTTTACCCTACCCTTAACAAACGCCCCACAATGGGAAACAGGGCAATTGGGAAGAAACGGCGTATTAAGTAAACAAATACAAGCCCGTATGCCAATGGAAAAGATTTTGAGAATAAGGCGCAAGAGCGGTGCTTGCAAGCATGCATCGTACAGGAAGTATCCGGAATGATAACTAGTAAAACAAGAGCAGAGAGCAAGAAAAGAAAATTGTCTAAAGCCGAAGTTAACAGACGAGAATCGTCGATTCCAGGGTGTACACCATGCTGTCAAACAAATAAGCGTGGCATACATCTGAGACAAAATAACACGCAGCACCATAAATTGAACACGACTCACAGCCGACCAGAGCTTTGTATCAACATAGGCAACCTTTTTTGAAAAGAAGCATGAGACTCGAGTTTTGTTTTCGCTTAGACTCACAAATAGTGCATTTCATCGCCACGATCAGGATTTGAACTCCGGTTCACATTTTCCTGGGACATCCGTGTTGAATACTGCACCACTGATTTCACATTACCTGCGAGTCTGTGAGTAGTGCTAAGGTTGACCAATTGTCCCGTTAACATATAATGTTCAATAGCCTCGCCGCGTAAACGGTAACCCATATAAATCGAACATCACTCACAAATGATCGCAGCTATCGCATTCCCATAAACACTTCATTCAGTCCCTTTCGAAAAGATTCACTGGACCCGAGTTTTGTTCTTGTCAGAGCTCGCCAGTATATCTATAGCAGGGAATAGAACTCACGCCATACTTTCATGACGCAACCGTGTTCACCACTACGTCACTGACTACATATTAGGCTAGAGTGAATAATCGTATGTGAACGCTCAGCCATATTTACTAATGCATAATCCTATATATCAACTTATATATCAACTAAATCCCCGTCTAAGTGTAGTAGCGTCGAGGAAATTCACCTTGAATGATTCTGGGCAGCTACATTGTTCTTTGGATTAAATCACTATAAAATACTTGGATCACTGTAATCATTCAGACCCTGGTAACCCACCCTCTCTGCATATAAGCCGAACGAGTTTATGAGGTATGAACTACCGGACTGACGTAGTGAGCAAATAACAGCTACTCTTGTTGCACTGAATTAACCTGCCGCACTCGTAATAATTTCTTTACATATTAAAAACATCTGCATACATAAAACTTGCTAAGAAACGGTTGACGTTTCAAGAACTGTGTCTAAATCTAAGGAAATCGCTATCTTGTCAACTGAAATGATCGCCCTTTCATTTTATGCCTAATTTTGTAGAGTACACCCGAATGGTCTGTTAGGTGACCTAGACCCTAGGTGAGAATATCTTACAAATATAGCGGCTGTGCATCCGTATTTCATCCTCGAACTGAGAACTAAATAAAGCTTGCTTGGAGACCACCTTTTCCTTTACGCAAGGGTAAACGTTGTGAGGGTTGTGTTCTTACTCTCACGACGTATCGTGGTACCCTGTGTTTTTTGTGTGATCAAGATACCGCGAGTGGTTCTTTTTCTTCCCTTTTCTAATAAAGATCGCAACAACGATAAGTTGGGTATCATTATCACTGATCGCAGCAGCGCGGCACATTGAATTCTGTCAGCCAAGTTCCCCATTGTGACAAAACAAACGTCCGGTAACATTTCTAGAGAAGTTATACGGAAGAATATTGAAATCAAATCGAGATAACCGTAAAAATGCAGGTGCCTCATCGTGTTGCCATCGTTTTGATAGCCTAAATACTTCCCGTTACTATACTGTTTCCAACGCGCTCGATGTGCCACAGTCCCTCAAATGGAATAATCAAACAAGCATCCATCTTCATGATACACATAATGAGCACACAAGTTGATCACGATGTTATAACGACAATGTCCGTCGAATGCAGCTGCTACCTTGACCAGGCTGATGCTGTTGAGAATGTTTTCCTGACCGAAACATCCCGACTTAGGCGATCATCTTGCACTGCCGACCATCTACTGTGATAACACTGCCCAATATACAGCCTACGAAGTCGGTCACTTTCAGACCGCCGGCCGTGCAGCTGCAAACATCGTGAAATGAGATCTCCAGTTTAGTAGAGCACCGTGAGCATTTTTGAAATGTATGTATGCTCGCGCAACACTGTGCCTCGATGATCACACGCATCGGCCCCGTTAGTCTTTAAAGCTCTGGTGAAAGTGGACCCCATATAGACGAGGTAGTAAATGAACGAACCAGATTAAACGATTTTGGACGGCAGACAAGTTAAACCAATGTCGTTAGCGTGATCACGATCACCAAGTGTAGTGAGATATTTGATACCAATTGAGACACCATTATCTCAAGTTTGCATTGGCGAGATGATAATCCTCAAGGTAAAATGTGGGAGTAAGCAGTCAGATTAAACAAAGATAATGACTAATAATGCGTTTGAAACAGTCTCGTAGGCGACCGATTGGTTTAATTTGCACAAGCAATAAGATACCTATAGATGATGCCAGTGATTTTCGAAGACTCTGAAACTCATAAATGAGTGAAATGAAAATTATTGAGCTCACCGATGATTAAAACTGAATAACCTCTAGGAAACCCTCCAAACACAATCCACAACATCGAAAAAACGAAAAGGAGGTCATATAATGATGACAGGAATTTGGTTGCACGCGATTTGGCCAATCAGAAAACAGATCACGGAAAAGGCCAAAAATGGTGCAAATTGATCCGCAATTTATTACGCAAGCTGAACATAAGATAGCTGTCACGTGTTTGCGCGAATCAGAAGTGATACTGACACGTGCACTTGACGCAGTGACCTTAACGAAACCGAAAACAAAGCAAAAATAAGGTCAGATAGGCTGGAATGTTGTGCATATCAGTCACAACAAAAACGATTAAAACGAAGTGTACATGATAACGTTTGAAGTGAACAACAAACTTCGCTTGTCACTGCCAACATTGTAACGACCCAGTAGAATATCAACCCACAAACCGTAAAAGACTGGAAATCCCGTCACATGACTGAACTTGGATTAAATCTGACCAAAGTGGCATATCGGTCGAAGTCGAGCGGCTACGGTCATATTAGGCGTAGAACAAATCAACGGTCGAATGTATTTTGAGAGCATCTGAAATAATCGACAATTTTACGCTTACAAACGTCTTAGTAAAGGGCTTGACCACTCTTGACAAACAAGTCAACCCACTTCAAATTAGGTTCTAGAAAGCTAACACGAGTTGGTGTTTCTATTGTCCTATTTTGCGTCCATTTCGGGTGCGATTTTTAGTCTTGTGCTCTTTAGCAACATGCGTTTCTTACAGCATTCTACAAGTAACTTTCTAAATGAATAAATGGTCGCTTGCATGTCCACTTATATGCAATGAAATAGTTGGCACCTGTTCTACTCTACGAACGATGAATTATGATACCGCCACCCAACCGCGAACCACGTGGTGTCGCAAACGGCAGATTTCAATTACTATACGGACAACACGGGGAATGCCTACCCGAAAGATTACCAGAAATCAGGTAATAGCTTAGATACCATGAGTAAATACAAACAGCCTGCACCTACCATTGGTCGCTCATCTAGAAGAAGCTTTAAGCGAATGCATGCCAAGGTGGTTTTGAAACGATAGGAAGCCAGAGCCTTGAACCGAGGCATCCGAGTCATCCAATAAAGAACGTGTCCACCAGCTTTCATGCTCTACGCAAGAGGGAAATAATGAGAATACGCATCGATGATCGTCAAAAACAGTAAAGTTAATAACAACAATATACTAAGTGACGGTATTTTGAATGTGTTCAGATGTATGCTGATTTGAAACGGACCTTTTGGATACTGTTTCATTGCGACCAGACAAAAAGTTTCATCCGGTACAAAAATATACACACATGCACGCGTACGGTCAAAGAATTTTTTCAAAGCGATGTACAACAGGTCTGACACATGACTGGTACTAGTGAACCTGGATCTCTAAAAGCATGAGTCACAGGATTTCAAAATGACCATTTGGTTACAGACGCTTTCGTAAGACGACGTCTTTACTCGCTGGTGGGAAAGATTGGCCGTAGTGAACAGGGGACCTGTTAACGATCCATATCAAATTGATACATGAAGTGTTCACATCAATTTCTGCCACGAGAGACTAGGTTGACACAACCAATCGGACTACAGAATTCTAGAAACTGCTGACTTAATATGTCACAAATAATGAAAACCATGCCCACCTGACTGGGACATTCTTGCGTTTCTGACGTGCGGTCAGCTGTCAAAGATGTCTTAACAGACACTGACTTTCTTTCTCGACATGCTGCAGCCTTCGATCGACTTTAGCATGCAGCTTTATTAGCTAAACTATCTATGTGCAGACTCGATCCAAAACTGAACCGATACTTTCCTAGAGGGTCATTCGACCGCAGTTATCGTAGACGGAGTTACTCATACTTAGCGAATGCCGGAGATCAACAGTTCCATTAGCTCTTCCACTCCGTTCTTATAATTAATCGCTGGCGGTTTTCGACAGTTTTCGCGGATGATGCCCCCATCCATTGTCTGCATCCCAGAAAATCTCACCAACGCGTGCTTCGGTTAACACCCAATGGAACAATCAATTAAAGGGAACTTAGGAACAGACACCTTCAGATGACCCAACAAAATTTGTTAACGTTTCACTTCCTTTGGTTATCTACGTAATGAGGCTAGACTGGAGCGGTTTCCTGACTGGAAAAGATTCAGCCAACCAGAGTTCACGCGCAAGCTGCTGCTGACGGAACTGCGGTCGGTTGATGCCAACTAATCAAAAACGGCGATCAGCTGCTGTTTAAATGCGTATCAAATTTAAACGACTGAATTGCCTGAGGCGAGGTTAAGGAACGTAGCAACGAACTAGCTAATCAAGAATGCCTGCCGCCCAAAAACACTTGTAAAAAAGGTACTGTTGTTTCCAATAAATTAAGATTGCTTAGTACCACTCAGTGTCACTCAGGTTACTGATTTTGTGGTTTTCTCGATTCGATAGCTCAGCACGAGACATTCTAAATCCTTACTTCATCTAATTGTGACTTTTTCGTACAAATTATCCCGACCGAACCACAATATACTCTTAGCTACGAGCACTACGCGAAACACTGTTTTCTCGTGCAGAGTCCGTGTACTGCATGCTTCCACTTAACTTCGTGCAAACTATCAATCTCACATCCGTCTCGCGTCTCAGTAACGTCAAAAAATTTTGGGTTAGGCTCTAAATACACCTTTCCTTTTCGGATAGTGTTGCAGACAAAGTTAAACACATCAGAAATGATCCAACTGATATTTCAACCGTTAACTCACCGCACAAACACTTGCTACCAGTGTGATCATGGCAAGCGCTCTTCCAAACTGACTTAGTAGGAATCACTTCGTTCCACCTAATCATTCCAAGTGTTTGTGTAGGCTCAAGCATCCATACGGGATTGCGTCGCAACGTTGTCGTACTAAATTCTGCTCCTTGTTGGTCTTCTAATCAATTTAAAAACAACTAAACGGAGAGTTAGCAACTAGCTAACCACTAGTGTTTGAAAATGTACGTAGATTCTACAGTGTGCACACAGTCTTTGGACTATGGGCCAACCTCTGTCTAAAACACCACGTCACGTAACAAATGTTTACTTAAATATGTGTAAAGTTGGTCAATGTCGACTAATGCGTTTTGGACCTCTTAAATACGTGCACTGCACGTACGCACCCGGGTACAGGATGCGTAGGCGGAACCATGTATATCGCGTCGCAACTCGCTTGCGGTGGCATGAGCACAAGTGTTCATCCCATGAGGGATACAAGTCAGTACTAAGACACAGGTGGGGTGGGCTCTTTTCACGGCAAAACGCGAACGCATTTGCTTCCTTTTTTGAAAATTCATACGCACACAGTTAAAACCTTCAAGCCAATAATTAAGGCAGCATGCAACTGTCAACTCGCATGTATGGTGCCGCTCTATGATTGATGTTTCTACCCATTTTTGCACTTGATATCATATGGCGGTGTATATTTGTGTTGGATTACGTAATCGACTCATTGGTTCATTAAGACACAATGTTTCGGTTTGTCACTGACTTCGGGAGTGCGTGTGTATTAGATGACACGTTAAGTGAAGTCGCCTGTTGTATCCTAGTAAGAGTAGACCGGACCAGGTCAACAGCCATATTGACTGATGCTGAGAGTAGGTGTCTTCGGCTCCAGGTCCGAGCGATCACCAACCGGAAGCGATGTCGAACATTAAATCTATTGTAACCAGTTGCACTGATTGTTTACGGTGGTTGAATCTTTCCAGAAAACTGAGCTCTTAAGGATCTTAACCTGATTTGCTCCTTTTTCACGACGTCACAAAAGAAACTGTCAACAGTAAACACCATGGACGCTTTTCATACTTTTTATACATGACATTTCGACGCAGTTTTGTAAATATAGTTCTTACACATTTGTGCGTGACCAGTTCAAAGAAAGTGATTTTTCGAACCTCGAAACACCCTGACGTTAACTCGCTCGCAAACCGCCATCAGCCAAACCGCGCAGAAACAGCTGTTGGCTTTTCCGTAAGATCGAAGATTCTATCAAAACTACCCCCTAAAGTTGGACGGTAGGGAGGACAGCAGTCTTCACGTGACGATTCGTTCAAGGTCGAGCCGGTCCAGAAGCACTACTGAGAGTATACTGTAGAGTACGATTACCTCAGAAATTCCCGCGCAGGTTGTTATCAAGAGTGCGTTAGCCTGAATCATAAGTGACTTTATTGATGAAGTCCTTTTAATATCCGGTTTTCAATGAACCAGACCGGTTGCAGCAGCCCATCCTCAGTATGAGCTGACAAATATTTCGAAGGTAGAGCATACGGATTCCAACGAGGAGCGCGGATGTTTGTTGATATCGGTCATAGAGTTTTAAGGAAGAATAACCTACACGGCGACAACTTGCTAAGATTGCCGTTCTGTGCAGAGAATAAGCGAGCCTCCGACTCACTCAGTTCAAATCCAGCGATATTCCTTTCTGATCTCTTATAATGCCCCATCCTACTGGTCATCGACAAACGCATCTCGTTCTGCACCGCTTACGTCACAAAACTGCTTTTTGTTCAGCTACAAGTTTGTGGCTATTCACTTGCCCGCATAATGTTTCCTCATGCGCAGCTGATCAATGCGATAAACACCTGTTTGAAACTCCCCTGAGCTCACTGTTCGCATGTGTTGATCTTCCCGATTTGCCCTTCATCGTTCAAATACATACAACCCTGATAATGATCGTCGTCTTCACTGATTGCCTACTGGTTTTTTGTTCCATTTGTGAAAGGAAACATGCTACTAAACATACCCATCGGTTCCACTCTAAACATGTAAAATCAAACGTAAGTATATTTGTCTGTTTCTTCGATTCAAATTGCATACAGGGGACACAAAATACAAGGTGCACATTCTACGTTCATGTGAAACTAAACGATGCAGATGGTGTTCTGCGTGAAACACCAGTATTCATTCATACATCCAGCGCACATTAAGCAGAGAACAAAAAAAAACATACTCTGAGTATGAGCGAGTTGTTCCACTTCTTTGTCAGATCGGAAGCACGTAAATCTTGCCAGGTGATGACATTTGAACGCGGTTTCGACGTCTCTCTATAAGAGGTAGATTAGCCGACAGAAATAAAGGATAACAGACCTATCCCACAGAAGTAGACTGTTGCGTTGCACAGATATACCCACACATTTGACTTGTTCAGCTTTTACGTGCGTGGCTGATTAGAGAGTATTGAGAAGAAACACAAAGGTGTGTTACCTGAAAGTACATCACCTATTGTCCGACAAAAAGTAATCCACACGCCCTCCGGGTCGAGTTCACACGAACCGTCTGAATCTTCAAGACGATCAATCTGAGAAAGCAGAAACAAAACTAGATAATATGACTTATGAATCACGAAAGACGCGTTCACGAATATTACCTTGTGACATAAAGTTACAAAGAAGTAAGATAAAATCCGTCACATTCATCAAAGAGCAGACAATTGTATATGGATGTACGATAAAGTGGAATACAAATCCTGAATTCAGACAACATAGTCAACCATAGAGATTAACGCCAACGAGTTAATCTCATCCGTACGTGAATACAACTACCGGAACACCGTAACAAATTGAGTTGTTGAGACAGCTTCTTAAGATACAGAAATGGATACAGAAAACTCACATAAATGATACAAGG
The DNA here is from genome assembly GCA_014338405.1 of Paragonimus skrjabini miyazakii. Classification (NCBI taxonomy): domain Eukaryota; kingdom Metazoa; phylum Platyhelminthes; class Trematoda; order Plagiorchiida; family Troglotrematidae; genus Paragonimus; species Paragonimus skrjabini miyazakii. Next base: position 37,438 of record JTDE01020974.1, read on the forward strand.
GAACGGTGTAAACCCCCTCTCCATTGACCAGTCACACGATGTAAACTATTAAAACTCACACATCCAAAATCGTACCGTTACCTAAAGATGATACTGGCTACGACTAAACACAACACCAACACAATGCAGGGATATTCTTGAAGGAGTAAACACCAGTAGTCCTAGGAAAGAAAAACACTAACGGTTAGCTTTAATGAAAAGCACTTGACTAGTATAATAAAATTTCTCGGAAAACCGTTGAACTAAATGCCAAACACAACATAGATCACAAAAACATTACATCACAGCAGCCATGAGCCTGACCGAAAGGTGCTGTGGCTCGGGCCGCCGCACACCCCAACAGTGACATGGAATATCCTAGAAGAAAACGCTACTAAAAAGGTTGTACATTATTAAAAGAAGACTAAGCGGAAGAACTAGAAACGGTATGGATACAGGTATGCCATTGACTGCGGTACATCGCCATCTCGGATAGCGTCTCCAACCAGCGGTTTGAGTGATCACGAGGACCCCATTCAGACAGGCGACATCAACCGACTTTGCTCGGTGCAACAGTCAGGGTCTTCATATTTCGTGACCACGTTGTTGCCTGACCACCACGCAGTTTCACTCAACTTTTGGTGGTCTCAGTATATAATGTCCGGTACGATAAACAATCAAATAAAAAACGGAGTACGTGACCCAACTATCGCAAGCTGTGCACCGTGGTTAGTTGACCAATTGATTGCACATCCCGAGCGCTCCCGAATACGCATCGGTGAACTGCCACGTTGTTCACATAATCGGTTCACTTAATTTGGGCTAATTGGTGGAGGCAAAGATGGTCAAACACAGAGAGCCTGTTGACATCTTCCTTGTGAACAGGCCACGTTTCCGAACCACACAGCAAAACATGACGTACAAAAGCATTATATACCCTTCCTTTCAGCGACAACCGAAAGTCTTTTCAACGCCAAAGTTGATGTAGGTTGGCAAAGGCAACTCGTGCCTTTGCAATCCTCGCTGACATTTCAGCAACAATATTATAAGCTGACGAGATAGTGCTATCCAAGTATGTGAAACTGTCCACAGTCTCAAGCGGATTACCTACAATGAAGTAGGAGAGGGAATGCCCCAGTCTTGAAGCACCACTTTGTATTTTGAAGGTGCGAAGCGCATACCATACAAACCAGCCCGGTCACTCACCTTGTTCAGCATAGCCTGCATGTCTTCGAAAAGGGGACTAAGTAAGAAAATGTCGTCTGCAAACTCCAGATCGGTCAACTTAACGCCAGGAATTAGCTCAACACCAAGTTCACTGGATTGCTCGAGCAGAATGTCGTCCATGACAAAAGTGAACAGGGAGGGAGAAACCGGACAACCCTGACGAACAGTGATGAACGCCAGCGACAGCTGTCCATAAACTCTCACTTTGCTTGCAGAGTAAGAATACAGTGGTCTCAACAGATTCACGTATTTCCCTGGTATTCTCTTGCCAGGAAGACAGTTTCAGATAACGTTACGAGCGAATGAATCGAAAACAGCCTTTAGGTCCAAAAAGACCACGACTGTCTTTAACAGTGCCGATGTTCCAAGATCCGTCGCAAGATAAAAATGTGGTCAACGCACCCTCGATCGGATCGGAATTCTGCCTGTTTTTCGCGCATCTGACTTTCTCTGGGCTTAGTGAGCCGAAGTAGAATGAAGTTCGTGAGCAACGTGAACGCAACAGACACTAGACTGATGCCTATGTGGTTGTCACACAGACTTCGGGCCCTCTTTTCGAAAACGGGCAATAATGTTGATAAGCACCAATCACAAGATACCTGTTCAGTCTCTCAGATCGTCTGGAGAAGTTTTGCCAGTTCTGATATCATCTTCTCTTTACCATCCATGAAGAGAGAAGGAGAGAAGAGGTCTGAACCAGGAGCTTATTACGCTTCAATAAGTTG
>JTDE01020974.1:39468-86417 GCA_014338405.1 Paragonimus skrjabini miyazakii
AAGTGAATGCGACTATCAAAAATATCATTTATTATAGTCGCTACACTCTCCTCTGGGACTCAGTGCGATTCCCACCCCAGCTTGACTGCGAGATTCAGCTTCAGCGTCACCAGAAACCGAGACACAATCGACAGTTATCTAAAGGTGAGCTCAAGTGAATAAGGGTGCTAGAATCGTAGACTCGTGTCTCCGACACACAGCACACATCCAGTTCCAAACTTGAGAGAGCAGCTTGCTGACCGGAAAGTGCGGACATTGAAAGTGCTATTGTTTACTAGTTGTCTTGACTTCAGAAAACAGTTATCGCCCGAAGGCACATGGAAGGTAGAAGACGTGGGGGTGAAATAGTAGGAGGAAGTTGTGTTGGGTGAACAATGTCACTGTCGGGAGAACGATAACTTCTGATACTTCCCGGTCGTTTGTGCCGCGGAAGGGGGTTGACTTGAAGGATCTCAACCCGAGCCCCTAACTCAAAAGTCTGACCTGCGAGACAACAGAATACACGGTTCTCTTGGGGACCTTACCCGAGCCAATGACTCAAGAGTTTGACTCACTTGGCAGTGAGGGGCTTGCCTAGCCCGAGGGCGCAGTGAATAAGACATTGATGTCTCATTCTGAACATTGCTGCGCGTAGTGGATGTACTCAAAGCTACATCAGGCTTTTGCGAGATACTAGATGTTTTTCGACTGTATTGGATAATACACCGGCGGTCCCGGTTAACCGTTGGGCGATCGGAGTGCTCTTTGTTTGAGAGTACATTTTCTAACCCCCTTTTTCCTGATAATGAAGACAGCAGTGCCGCAACTATAAAAATAGTTATGCTGTATGGTCATAAGATCGTGCCTCGCCACCTAAACACTCCTACGCGGTCAGTGGTGCAACATACAATCCTGAATGTAACCGCTTTTCGTCTGACTGTTCCCCTTGGACCTATCTGGTACGGTTGCACCTGGAAGGACCGGAGTCCTAGTCAGCATAGCCCGCCGGATCGAAACAGGTAGCAGTATAGGTCAGCTAGTGATAGACTGCTTGTTCCGAGTGACATCAACACGCAAACATAAAATGAACCAGTGGCCTGCCCAGAAGTCTTCAGATCCACGGCATTTGCTGTAATCAAATAAAAGTGATCATCTGTTGCACGTGTGCGATACTCAAGAGTTGGCTAGCACAAACACAAACCCAGCTGGATGCGAGCGACACCATGACGTGAAGTTACTCACGAGGCAGCCATCACCATTTTCTGATTACAGAATCGTGAGACTGTGAGATGTTCGCGAAGTAGGTATCGCGGGAGTGACGCGCGGGACTGTGTGTAGTGTAGATTACAGGGTGATCAATACAAAGTTGTTTATTCATGACTGCAGGCACGTTTTTATTATAGGTCGCTCGGAAAGCGGCGGAACCTGTGTACTAAACGGTTGGAAAACTCAAAGACGAGGAAGGTTTCCCACGTGAAGTCGCCGCACTCATTACTCCCAGGCGATACGAGGAAACGTTTTAAAGAGCAAAACGAGGCAGCAGCAATCGAAACAATAAACACCCAGTGTTAGAAACGCTCGGACTAGTTCAACAATGCAGTTATCGCGAGTCGAAAGAGAATGAAGCTTTCACTGTTTCCACTGTGGTCCCAAGCAATGGGAGCAACAGCAGAGCATTCTGTAGCGTTTGCCGTCAACTAATTGAACGGCTGTATGGAATTAGGGACGACTGGTGGGGGAAAAAGCAGGGTGAGCTGATACAGGGATAATTTGACCGCGGGCAGCATAAGGAGTTCCATGGTTGACCAAAGCCATCCCTGGTTCGTCTGTTTAGTCTGCTAAAGCACTAGTGGACGGTGCGTCTTGTACGAAGAGGTTCTCATCGTAGGTTTATCCAAAGGCTAGTAAGCATAGTACGAACAACCATCAGAGGATCAGTTTACTGGGCTGTGCAAGGACGATCCTGGCAAGCATCCTGCTTAATCGAATTAGTATGGAAATTTTGCAAACGAATGTTCTTAGGGGAATATGGATTCCAGAAGAGTTGCAGACGAGTAACACGACGTTCGCCGTTAGCTAATTCAAAGAAGTGCCATGAACGCAACCAGCTATTGTATGTTCTCTTTGCAGATTGTTTGACTGCATGAGCCGCGAAGCATTGAGGATGTCGCCCGGTTAATCCGGATGACCAACAAGTCTGTCAACTTAGTCAAAGTATTACACGTGATCACAAAGGCGGAAGTGTAACCGTGCGTATCGACCTCCGATGAATTTTAAACTGTCGCGGGCGTGAAGCAGGGCTTCGTCTTAGCCCTAACCAGATTTGACTTAAAGTTAACCGCAATGCTAACAGCCGTTCTTCAAAATTCAGAGGTCAGTGTTCAAATCGGATATCGAACAGACAATCGCCTGCTAAATACTCAATGTTTCAGTGCTCCCGACCCGCCACATAATTTGACCGCTCGGATGCTATTGTTTGCAAATAACAGTGCACTGGTTTCACACTGAGAAGAAATGCGGCGAACGACCACATCGCTTGCAACTGTGGCAGTCAAATTAGGATCGGATACCAACACAAGCGGGACAGACTCTTTCAGTCTTCGTCGGACGGAGCTGCTGTGCTTACGCCCGGGATCCATATCAACGCAGACACTGTGGATAACTGCACCGACCTCTGCTACTTGAGTAGCAATCTGTCAACAGATCTGTCCGTGGAAGGAAAGTTGTGAGCTCGCGATGTGAGGGATAGCGAAGCTATCGGCCGTCTGGAAAAACCACAGCCTGATGAAGAAAACCAACAGGCTTTTCTACCGTCCGTCGGATCTGTGACAAACAGGTCCTGAAGCAGTCGCTGTGAAGGCAGTTAAAAATAAGCAAGCGGAACCCTACTAGACAAAAGACGCGATACACGGTTGTTATCCAAGCCTCAGAGCACGAGGACGTAACCGTGAATCGGACAGTCTGGAGGAATGTGATTCGGATGGGCGTGGCAGTGAAAGCCGTAAGGAAGCTGTCTTTCTGATGGCGCCCTACTTTCACCAACTTTCGCTTAGTTGTCTGTTTGCGAGGCGTACGCACCTTGATGTTGAACATTTGAATATAGACGCAGCTATTTTTAGTAGTTAGGTCCCTTTCCGTCACCTTTCCTCTTTTCTCTTCCTATACAGAGTTTGCCTTTATTTCCTCGTGGTTGTGTGAACCACTGATGTATTGCTGTCTACGATGATGATTATTATGATGATGAGCGGCCGTGAATTCAAGTGCGCGGTATGCGAAGGAACTACAGGTATCACAGATCATTGCGAAATGACCATATGGCGTTGCGACAGATGCGCTGGTCAACTCGATTTGGTAGAAGGAAGTTTACACAGCAAACCGGCAAATAAAAGGGGTTGAATACGTCAGATGTAAGGAAGCTAATGTCAATCGCATATTTTGTTCCTATCAGCCAACGACTCCCATTGTTTGGTAAATCGCCCACTCTTCTTTAGAGAAAACTGGGTACACGTAGTCTGCAACCTCCCTTCTTCCTCAGCCTTGTTGATGCGCTGCATAGTGAAGATTTTGTATGGTTCTTAACACAAATTTAAAACTCTTCTTCCTGATCCAATAAAGAGTGCCCCAGTGTGCACTTTCATCGCAAACTACTCTTCTGTTCTGTATCTTTGACAGCTCTCTTTCCAACTTCGATCTTATCAATGAGGTCCCTATATAGTTCGGAGAGATAAGGGTTCAACTTTTGCACCAGTTAACACTGACCGTCTGGACCACAAAAGGCTCTATTCACACGCTTTCTGGTTGAATTCTCTCGAACTTACACCGGATATGGAGTATGTGTGAACAGAATCACAAGTGGCATGATGCAAGCCACACAAAATGACGACCGTGCGCGGGTGTTCTTTTTTTCGGTGCGGTCAAACGGTCAACCGAGAATTAGCTCGTTCGCCTGCTTGTTTAGGTGCGCGATTGTTTCGTAGCTGCTACATTCCGATACACCGTGCTTCTGGTGAGAATAGTTTCTAACCAAATAGGCCCATATGTTTGTCATTCCGTGAAGCTGCTTTTTCTGGTTATCCTGTTTCTTGCTGAAACAAATTTTGTAAACAGCATTGTCCAGCAAGGTCGCTCAATAGACCCAAAGGTCGGAGTGTGGAGTACCATGGTTGTTGACGAAAGAATCTGGAAACTTTGTCTCTAACTGAAATAAGCCAACTTCCGTTCAATTTTAAATACATATCTGCTACAAACATGCTCTACAGAAATTATCATTTGCCACTTGAATAAAAAAAACTGAATACATTGGCCCACTGTGACTGGTAGAATTGTCTATTGTTCAGTAACTAAATGACAGCAAGTCTATGAACCCTGTTAAAATACAGTACACTGGCGATTCACAGTTTTTCTTATGAAAATAGTAACAAGAGACAATAAAAGACACTGGTGGAATGGGAGTTGGGAGTGCAGTTACAACAATGAAAAACAACAATATCTGAACATTAATTACCAAGGTACACTAGGAAGGTCGGGCGAACGAAACAGCAACGGGGATCCCAATATAAAACACTACGTGCGAGCAACCACTTACAAAACAGATTAACTGAGAAGAATAAGGAACAGTCACATTTGGAGTAGCAGGACGACAAAGTGGAACAATAATGACTTGAACATGGACGGAACTGAAAAATTCTAATGCTCACATAAAGATGAGGTATACCAAACAACACCGCTTTAAGGGAAGTAATAACTTCCAGTCGACCGGTATACCGCCAGGTATGTAGTTTCGACACACGAACCCCGTCATTTTGGAGAGGTCAATCGGAATCACCAATATACCTACTGTATGTTCAATTACAAAGTTCACCTTCAGTCAAAAACACACACGTACTCAAAAATGCATAAAGATGCAAGGTTAGGCCAACATCAATATAAAAAAGTGGTGAACACGAGATTAAACTTAAGCAGCGGAATAAACTTACACGATGCGAGCTAGATCCAATTGTTTCCAAGCTATATGAGTAGAGACGTGCACATGCATGTGTACTTCCGAAATCCACTCCAAGTATAAACTGTTGCGCCTCCATGCGCTAAAATGGGAACAACCTGAAGCTACATTGAATATGTGTGACAATCCATCGAAAACGAGTAAGTATATAAGGGGATCTATTTTTAACACTAGCATACTGGTACAGATATAATCAAACATATTTACAACGGTCAGGAACAGTGATCATCGGTCACTGCAGCCAGCAATCTCGTATGCTCACGTAAACGGGCTTCGTGAATCTCTAACAAAACAGACAGTTCGTTTATTTGATTATTGAGATCGTCAAAGTTTTTCTGTAAGTTGTCTTCTTTGCTGGATTCTTTTCGAGCTTGTCTGCGATATTCGTAAAAGAGAATTCCCGCACCAAACAAAAACATCAACAATTCTCCCAACATCTCGGCACCAAGATCAGCCGCCGCATCTTCACTTAATTTTGGAACCTCTTTTGGTTTTGACAACCCTAATAACCGCAACTTAAGCCGCGTATCCCATAAATGATAAACTGAAGTAGTTGCAAAGTAAACCTTGCACATAAATTGAAGCTTACGTTGGGCAGGGGGTAAACAAGCAAACCGTCGAAAATATTCATTCGATTTTGCCTTCTGCTTCAGGAAGTTAACAATTGGCTTGCTGATCTGCTTTAGAGCCAAAGTACCAAGTTTGAAAACTGGAAAAGGCCCAACCATATGTTTCTGGGACTCGGGCAACCTGCCGGAAAAAGCAGGCGCCTCCCGATTGGTTGAAGTTCAAGTTCAAGTTCAAGTTCTGTTCTGTTCTGTTGTGTTCTGTTCTGTTCAGTTTCCAGGACGAAACGGCTTCAGCAAGAAATTGTCCAGTTTCTTGCACCGGTAACCTTCTGAGGGCGCCCAGTGCTGCGACGATAATGAGAAGAGGTTCTTCACTTCCATCAGTTAGTATGAGGGCTGCAGGATAAAAGATGATGAGTTCAAGCTAACAGTGCTATCAGAACACAACAAGTTCACAGCTACCACTGTAGAGGTTTCCTTGTTTTTGTTCGCAAACGATGCTTCATTTCTGTACAACAACCTTTTGTATCACCTTTGCATTTTGTTGAACTTGATTTAAAAAAATGACCTTGTAATACAATACAAATTTTGTGCACATCAATCTGCTCTTCTCTCCGCTGCGCAGTCGTTTGGCGATACTACACGGATCTAGCATCCAACTTTTAGCTCCGTTGTACTACGAATATCGTCGCATCCTGGATCACGCTTCAGCAGTCTACGGCAACTCAGTAATATTCCCCATTTCGGGATACTGGCAAGTTGGAATATTGTGGTGGTCATCTCGAACACATGTGAACACTTTCCTGTGAGTCAAAACCTTTTGATTACCGTAACTTGCTGGAACCTTGTGACTATTTTGTCTCATTCGTTAATTTCGTTATCACCGATAGCCTAGTGAGGTACACTCGCATTTAACTGGTCTATTCAATAAGTCGTTACGATCACTACACTACCGATACACACAAGTTTGTCCTGTCATTGAAGTGACGTGAAACAAGGGTTAAGTGTAAGACCAACGGGGGTTCGATTCCTATAGCTTATACCTTCAGATGTTAAGACTCACTTAAGTTTTATTTACAAATTTGTATATAAAATAAAAACAAAGAATACGATTTAAAAGAGATAACAATAAAAGCAAATAGAGATGAAAAGTTGACTAACTTGAATCCACGACAAGGAAAGTACTTGGGTAACTCATCTAAACTAAACCCTCGCAACAGGTCCTGAAAGAAAGATGGTCAGCACTCATCTAGCTTTCTTTTGAATTCTGCCACACTATCAGAGGATACTACACACTGTATAATCATGCTCCAACAGTTGATGGTTCGACATACGAAGAAGTTGACCCTAATCGATGTAGCAACCCTCTTCTTCTCCAGCTTGAGACTGTGGCCTCAGATGTGTGATTTTGTATGCAGACCGAACAGAGATTACGCCTCAACTCCGGTTATTCCCTTATGAATCTTGAAGGTTTCCATCAAGTCTCCTTTGACCCTGCTTCGCGCAAGAGAAAACAGATCAAGTTTTCTTAGTCTTTCTTCATATGAGTTATTCCGCATCCCCTCAAGCAACTGTGTATAACTTCTCCGAACCTTCTCAAGTAACTTCGACTTTTGCTATATGCGGGCTCCAAGCCTGCACAAAGTATTCCAGATGTGGCTCAACATTTGCACTGGACGAAATGACTGTTGCCAATCGAGCGCCCAGAATATTTGCACCGGAAAGCCAGAGAACAACACCCAGAGCTGCGACTGTCCCACCTGAAGAGGAATTCACGGATATGTGAGGTGCCGTTTTTCGATTGCGAAGCCCGTTTTGGTTATCGAGTAATCTATTTGGGCAAGAGGAATGAGGGAAAGGAGAATGAAAGGAAAATAATCGCAAACTCCAATGACCGTTTAACTACATGTTAATTGATGTAAGCTTTCTTCAAGCTACAAGGGACCTCGACCATGATAGACAAGACCGACAGCTAGTGGTATACTCAATGGAGGAAGCATCAGCGAATCATCTAGTCACAACTCCAACTTCATCTCCTCTTGAATAAGATCACCAGAATAGCATATTTTCATGGGTATACTGCCACAGACATATTTGGTCATCATCTTCCCCTAACCGTGCATGCATTCTACCACTTGGGAGGTCTTTCCCAAACAGCAAGTAACCAACGATTGGTTGAGTTCATTGTTCACTGTTCACTGATAGAAGGCAAGAGTCGCTGACTGTGTGAGCCTCTTTACTGAGCGTCTCCACACCCGGGTAAGCAGGTGTCAACTGTCCCTCTTCTTCCAGCTCGCCATCATATGTACATCTTGGAGCCGCTTGAATACCACATCATTGGATGCAAGCCCCACCTACGCTGGTAGCGTATTCCAACTATTGACGGCCCGCCTTGACAGTCGTAATACAGCATGAAATTGCCCTGATCGTTGTTTGAGAATCGTGAGTGAATGACCCCGGAATCCGTGCTCGTTTCGGAGGGGAACGTCTGCTCTGAGCTCCTCGCCCATGTCACTTCGCAAAATGCGGCGTATCACAGTAAGGTCACCGTGAAGCCCCCTGTAACTCTGAGGTTACGTGTTCAGATGCTCTAGCCGCCGATTATAGGACAGGCCCCTCATCTCAACAACCATGCGTTTGGCTGCCCTCTGTACTCTTTAAAGGTGAGATACCTCACTCTGTGTACAAGAGAACACTGCAGCCTGACCTTACTCTAGTCTCGGACGAACAGGAGATGAGAAGAGTAAGCAAAATGCCTCTTTGGACAATAGCAAAGGATCGAGGATAGCCCCAAGCACTCTCCTAGCCTAAACACAAGCTTGTGTTGGGTAAGCCTGCGTTTCTAGGGTGTCAGACACCAACACTCCGAGGTCACGTTCTGTATCACACTGTGTTAACAAGTGGTTTCCAACATGGTATGCCTTGACATCCCTGATATCTCCCAGTTGCATGAAGGAGCATTTTTTGGGTTTAGGGGCTAGCTGTATTGCACTGTCCATGTTGAAGTCGTATCCAAGTCTTGTTTGAATATATCGTTATCCTCGTCCGAAGAGACTGTCCGCTACACTTTCATGTCATCAGCGAAGGCGAGGACAGGCGACTGCAACTAGTCCAGTAGATCGTTGATAAAGACCAGAAACAACAGGAGACCGAAGACTGACCCTTGCGGCACGCCACTTGGGGCAGGCAGCCATTCAGATATTTGTTGGTTGACCCTTACGGCGAATGACGTACTACGGAGGAAGTCTGCTATCCAGTTTGTTATAGACAAGTTGACAACGTACCCTAACAGCTTACTGAGCAGATGAGTGTGCGACGCTCTGTCGAGCGCCTTGCTGAATTTGAAAAACACTACATCCAGAATCTAGCCCTTCGTTCTTGCTTCCACTCATCGCTCTCTGGCAATCAGGAGGTTCGTCAAGAAAAATCGCCCCTTTCGGAATTTGTGCTGCCTCACGATGAGACCCCAGAGTTGGTCCAGAGGACCCTGGGGACGACGGGCCATCAGCAGCTCCATTACTTTACCAAGTACGCAAGTCAAGGATACCGGTCGGTAGTTGACAGCTCCCGACCGTCCTCCTCCCTTGTACATAAGTGCAATCACTTTTCGTTTCCACCTCTTCAACACTAAATGGCATGTCGATCTGGCGTGGTCCAGTGTCATCGGACTAGGTAGGTTGTGCATAATCCTGGAAGAAAACCGAAGCATATTGCCGGGCCACTAGCTTAGCTTTATCCCAGCCTCAACCACCTCGCCTCAGCTCTGATCCATCAGTGCCGGTATTTCCGCCTTAGTTCTGGTCCGTTGGTGGATGTACGCCCAGAGCCTCCTGGGTGCTGTGGCCGATTCCGCGGCTAGCCTTTCCTCGTATTGCTGACGTTTTCCTATCTTCATGGTCTTACGTTCATTCCGTGTCTTCTAGTAAGCATCGTAGAAGCCATGGCCAGCCCGGTAGACCATCCACTGGCGGTGTCTGCGCCTGAGGATGGCACACAATTCGACATCAAACCACAATGGCCCTTTAGATTGGCAACTACCAAGGGACGCCGGTGCAAATCGTTCCACGAGAGTCTGCAGGTTATCTCTGATTTTGCACCAACGCCCATCAACCGTGTTCGTGCTGCCGCCCCAGTCGTATTCGCGCGCAGCCTCCCTAATTACTCCGAACGGAGCCCTCCAGATATTCCGTCGAACCTGGGTAGGTGTTGCCCGCAGTTCACCTCTTGCCCACCATATATCCAGTAGCGCATGGTCACTCCTTTCTATTGGGGGCAAGATGTCAACACGGTCGATATCGGACTCTAAAGTGAAAAACACCAAGTCCAACCTAGAGCGGCATTCAGCCTGTAACCGTGTGGGGGCTTCCGCATGCTGGTGCCAGCACAGCTCGTCAACGACCAGTCGAAGCAGTGTCTTCGAAAAACGGTCTGAACCACTGGTGCAGGCTAAGGTTCTCCAGCTGATGTGAGGTGCGTTGAAATCTCCTAATATCAAGCAGTAGTTGTTTGCCCCAAACATCCTTGAATCTTCTAACGGTTTTGATGGAAACGATTCAGGAGAGCGATATATAACACCGAGCATGGTAGAACTGTTCGGTGTAGAGTTTACCTTCCACCATAGTCCCTTGTATGTACCGTCATCATCGGCTCTGGCTGGCACGAGATTAACGGGAAGGTTATCGCGAGTAGGAAGCGACACCCATCCTGCTTGTCGACCACTAATACTAAAACGGTCCGAGCGGAAGAGGGTAGATCCGGGAGGAGAAACTTCAGCGTCCATCGCATCTTTCGACAACCACGCCTCATGACTGTGGGGTTATTATTGCCGAACCATTTATCAACCTTGTCCAGCTTTTTATGAGGCCCCGAACGTTTGAGTACACCATGCTCGTCCGACCTAAACACGCTTCCCTATCTCTGGAAGGGAGGGTGGCGAGTAGCCTTGCTGAAGGCTCTTCCGCTCCTCCTTGCCCAGGGCAAACAAGGGGAACACAGGGGGTTTCCAACGGACTTGAGGGCTTCTCCGCTTGACCTGGAAATTCTGAATAAACAAGTCGGACTCCCCCTTATCTTTTCTATCGTGTAGTTTATTTACGACAGCCTTCGGGCGTTCACGATCCTCTGGGGCCAGGTCTCTCACTATGCGGACGTCCACACATCGCACCTTTGACGACCGCTGCAGGAGCAGCGAGCTTCCAGTGCAGATCCCAGAACCACTTTGAGTGGCTTCCGTGACATACCAATATCGTCCGCATTTCGGCCAAGGCAAAATGCCAAGCGTGCTGTTATTTTTGCAGCCAAGTCTTCCTTCTCAGTTGTGAACATCTTAATAAGCAAATCACGGAAAGCAGCAGGGTCTTGATCCAACCTTGACTGGGAAGTTTGGATGGCAGCTTCAGGAAGGCTAAATACTATTACACACTGATCGCGTGGTAGGTGTACCTTCCCAGATCTTAGTCGAGATTCCTCTTTCCGAATGTCAACGGGAGGTCTGTATGACAACGTTGGGCGTATTTAACTTCTGTGATTGCGGGTCTGGAGGTGGATGTGCCCACCACTTACTTGTTTCTCCGTTTGCGTCAAAATCTGGTTTTCTCCCTACTCAGCGCGGCTGAATTTCCCGAAGCTCTCACAACCACCTGCTCCAGGACCCTCACACCTACATCTTTTGGGATTCCTGCAACCACGTCCTTCAGGCTATTTGCAATCACATCAGAGAATGACCGTCCAGAAGGCAGTGGGGTAGACACGCACAGCTGCAGTTCTGCAACCACCCCTGCTGATGTGCTACATATCCCCTTATCCGGCAAAGCACGTGCATCATTCGCCGCAATAATGGATAGTGAAAGTTGAGGAGAACTCAATCTAACACCTGTAGAGCAACACTCCAGACAACAAAGTTCAAGCCGATCCGAACGACTCCTCTTGAAACAATTGCATAGCTTCGCGATGACTGAAGCGCTGGAACAATGAAACCACCCGTCACAAATGCCACATTGTAAAGCCCGAGTCCGCTTTTCGATGCCCCTTCCACACTGCAGGCGCGGCAAAGGCTGCTCCACAACGGCAAGCGTCATCTTCTGATAATCCATGGGGGAAATGCGCCACCAGCTGATCAAACACAGAAATTACCAGATTTGATGGAGGAGCAGATGTTGACAGCTCCCCAAACTCGTTTTGTCCTCAAACTTTGGAAAAACCACACCATGCAGCAAAATTTTAACCAAGCACTTTGACCTTGATGCTATGGACCTTGGCTAGTTGACTAGTTGTTCGCTAGACAGAAAGTGTAGTGCGTGTGTAGATGCCGCGCATCGAGGTGTTTTGATATAAGTCTGTATTCTTCTACAGTTTTCGCTCCTCCGGCAACTTCCGTTTCTGAGGGAACGATGGGTGACCACTCGTCCTCTTCAGCCGCGTGAACCACTAAAAAGAAGAACGTGTTGCATGGGCGCGTGTTGGATAAGGCAATCAGTATCCAGGTACCGTGACCGGAAAGCAACACGTTATTGCGTGATAGGATAATGTGAACACAAATCCACATCCACTTTTGATGGGGTTGGGGGAGAAGAGTAACAATAACAATAAATGGAACAAAAACAATAGTGTTAACAATAATTGGAAGAAGAGATTATTGTGAGTGAATACCACGTCAATGGGTGGTTGGTGCGGGGTGAGCTGATTCGATGGGGGTGGGTTCAATTAAAAAGCACGTAGACGAGAATAATCAATTTCTCATACATACTAGGGATGACGTATACATATATACACGTCGAGAGCTGGACATTCTAACAGGAATACACCGTCTGTAATGACCACCTAGGTGAAAGTTGGTCACCAAGATGCTTCTTGAACGTCTCCACAGCAGCAGCACCCACGATTTCCGCCAGAAGGGCGTTGGAGGTTGGACAGACTCGGGTAGCAAAATTGTTTTGCTTGCAAAGGACGCATCTATGCGTTATGTCAAGCTTAAGCTTGCGCTCTCTTAATTTTGTGGCCTCCGTCAGTGTGAAAAGGTTCCGGCCGGTGTGATTCTCTGTGGTCGTGACTTCGAAAACAAGAATCATCTCATCCCTCAGCCGTCTGTAAGCCAATGAGAACAGGTTCAAGAACTCCAGCCCGTCTGCATATGAGAACAAGTAGAAACCTATAACCCTTTTCGTTGCACGACATTGTACGGATTCAAAAGGAGTGAAATGGAGAAAACTCATGCGGATTTGAAAGAAATCCCATTGGATCACACATTGCAAGAGCAGCAGGAGCACTCCCAGGTTGCTTGAGCAAGGTCACGCATCAGTGTAGACCTCAAACTTCGAGCTAACAGAAGGTCCCCATCCTTACTATCAAGAGGAGACCAGTGTCCCGATAGGATCAATACACGCGCCCCCATCTACCTCGGATGGCCACCCGCCTATAGAGATGCACGGATCCAAAGGAGTAGCTCCCAATTGTGGTTCAGTCTACCACACTTCTGCACCTTTGATCATTTCACCTCGAAAACGTTCCGTTGAAACTATCGCATTCTTGAGCTTTATAACCTGAAGAGTCTGTTGGGATTACGTAATGCATCTAGAAAGGGTCATACTTAGTTCATTACAGCCGCATTTTTTTCGGACGGGTCAGGGATGTACCCCATTAAGTTTGCTCCCAATCTAAAGTTCAACCCAAATTTTGATGGACGTAAAACTTCAAATCGTCCTGTGGTAATACAGAAACGAAGACGGTTCAAAGGCCATCGAATGTAAGCCAACAGAAGCGGCCGAAGCATCCCACAGAGACGCTCATTTACGCTCAGGCTGTGACTAAAAGGCCGCCACTTTCCAAAAAGTCTCAGGAAACTATGCCGCCGTCGATGCATTCATCCTGGTTGCTGCGGTTGCTTTCTAGAGCTCTTCCTCGTGCTCTTCTGTCTTTTTTTGCACCCAACCAATTGAGGAAGTACCCTTCAAGTATCTGTCAAACAAACTGTCTGGGTTTTTGAATGAACTTCCAACAATTACACAGTTGGTCCACGACACTAACCTCACCTGTTCTCGCTTCAACAGACCTGACTTACCGCAAATGTTGGTGATAATGAGCTGCATGTTCCTGGTTATGTGTACCAAACGAGTTCCTCCCATAGACGCATGGGTGGCTATGCTACTTTCTTAGACTCGAAGATCCCAGCGCCGTCTGTCATAGTGGAATTTGCCTCCCCAGATAAATGTAACGTACTGTTGCTCACACTTCAACCCTCTATTCGTGGCGTTTGCCCTGTCCATGTTATTTACCGTTCGCCGTCGTGCAGCGCATTCAACAGCGATGCAATTCTTGCCGCCCTAAGCCTTCTCTTATCTGCACGGCGTTTCTCCGATCCTCTTATTGTGAGTGACTCCAGTGCACTCAAACTCGAATGTATAGCTGCTTCTCATGAGGACTATGACCGTGAATGTTCGAAGTCCTTGGCTATGTTGGTCCATGAGTAAGCCTGGGCGAAACATGTCAAACTAACAACGCGGCACCGTCCTAGATAGACACACCCCTTGCTTTTTCTGGTTATCGCTAACGAAGCTCACCTGGTAGATACAGTAGTCATCAAGCCACTGCTGGGGCAGAGTGACTATATGTTACTAACTTTTGATTTTATCCGTTACTGGCTACATAAAGCCATAACACGGACTTTATCCTGAAATTTCCAAAAAGCAAATTTCAACACACTGAGGACATTCTTAAGTTCGTTTAATCTCGTATCTGACTCAGTGAAATCAAACTACCATTCCTTCAAAGTTGCCAATCACAAAGTCGATGAAGCATTTGTTTCTCGCGAACTATGGAAGTTTTCCTGTCGTGCACAGCACCCGCTGAACATACGTCGCTCTTTTGACGTACGTTCTCTCTCATTTTCCAAACGAAAGTTAGCGGGAAACCTGGAGTATCTAGCAGCTTTCTGTAGTATGCGAAGCAGGTGCAAGCTGATAATCTGTCAACACATCTAACAGGTGCGAAAAAATCTCGCTGGCTGCACGCGAGAATGAAAACTTTCTATTCAAGCACATGCGCCGGCAGAGAACAACTAGGCTCTTAGCACTTTCTATGTGGCTGCCCGACGAGAAAAGCTCAATTGACGCACAAGTGTTTGCCGAGTTGACCAAGAAGCACTTTTCAGCAGTCTGCAAGTTGACATCCGATTTCTCTCAGGAGAACCTTTCAGTACCCACTTCTGGAGGCTGAGTCATCTATTCTTGATGCCCAGGATCTTTTGTTAAGATCTTTATGGTTAAATGGGACGAAATGCGATCCATTCCCGGGCTCCTAAAAGAAGCGGCTCGTAGGTTGACGATGCCACTCTATAACCTGTTTAAACTGACACTTCTGACCGGCACTCTTCCAGAGGCACGAAAAGAGGTCACTGTCATACTTATACTGAAAACAGGCCATCGTCACTCTCCGGCAAGTTATCGGCCGATCGGTCGCAACAGCATCCCATGCAAGATAAAACGCGCCATCTTTAGACATTCCTTCTCAAATAAAGCTTTCGCCGCTACTCAGCATGAATGTTTTCCCAACCAGTCATACATCATCCTCATGGATAGCCCGACAGAGGCCAAAGACAATGGCTACACCTCGGATGCCACCTTTTCCGACATTGTCAAATCCTTTGACCGTGTCGCACACGGTCATCTCGTAAATAAGCTAGAAGTTTGTGTGATCTAAGGTGAGATTCTCTGCTGGATAACATCCTATCTCGGTAACAGAACTTTCAGGGTAAAAACCGGATCGGACCGTTCCTCCCATCCCCGATCTCCGCTGGACTTCTCCAAGAATCCGTAAATGGTCTGCTGTTGTTTCCAGTACACACCAATGATCTTTGCTTCCTTATTTCTAGCAATGCTCTACATTAGGTTAATGGTTTAAAACTCTAGAACGCATGTGGTCCCAGTGTATTGCAGATTTACTTCTACCGTATAAAGGGTTGATCGGATGTATGGAGTATCCCTCTCAACGACAGTAAGTGTGTGCATACGTCGATCGGAAGAGACTCCGGGAACCTATTCGTGATACACACTGCACACAGCACAATAGCTGACCTCAAGAAAGACCTAAGATTTTGGTCGTTTAGTTTATCCTTTTCTTATCACCACCAGGTGGCCAGTGAAAAAGGGGTTGGTAATCATGAGACGATAGAAGGGGCCCTTCTCCGCGTGGACAGCCATGAGTTCTAACACTTCACGCGGTCTATATAAGGCCACCGCTTGAGTACGCTGGTCGAGTCGTGTACACCGGCTTGAGAAAACACATACGCCCCATCAAAATTCCCCAGCTAGTAGCTTTCAAAACGGTCTGGCTTGCGGCAGTTCTCCTAAGAGCCTCATCTTGAAGTTCTTCATCATTATCCGCCTAAGTTTCGATGACTCCGCGGCGACTTAACTTTTACGCGCCTTTTCTTTAGAGCGTGACTCGTACAGCAATTCTGTAGCCGGTAGCTGATAACAATCGAAGTGTCATGACGAGAAGCTTTATCAGCCTAGCCCCCGGACTTTCGTTAGGCAACACTTCTCTTACAGGATGATCAACCACTAGAACGATCTTTTGTTAAAAGTTGTTAGCTGCTCCTCTAGGGACTGTTACATAGTGCTATGAGCTTCCACTTACTTAAGAAGTTGCTAGATTAGTAGTTTACTTTGTTCCGTTAGATTTGTATTTTACTCTGTCCCCGGTACTCTCCATAACCTCTAATAGAGGTGATACCCCTTGTTTTCAATGACTGCCTTTTAGGTCAACATAAAATTGCTGGATCTCGAAATAGACAACGTAAATGATTTTATAGTATCCGCAGTTCATAGTTATATTTTGTAATTCATTTTTGTATGTTTCTGTATACACCGTTTTGTTACTTCCATCCAAACGCTTGTTTGAAAGCATCACCAGCATTTTTTAAAATTTGATTGGGAATAAGAATAAGCGAGAGTCACCGCGCGCCGTGTTTGTTTTCTTTTTGTGTGGAGTTTTGAGATGGTGAAGTAATCGCACGACGAAATACTTTTAGCTCCGCTTATCCGCTGGTCTACTGACGCTCAACTTTAGTCACCTCGCGCCGCGTGTGAAATTATATATCGGTCGTCTTCCAGACCCATTTTCTGGCACTGTCTTTCTCTCGTGCGGTGGCCTGTTGACTTCAACGTAACTTGACTTGTCAGTGAGTCGTTCCAGACTTAATAGCACGTCTTCCGTTCCGTTTGTACGCATACCTTTAGCACATATCCGCTACCGTTACAATTCTTCTTTGTTGTCAACATATTTCGGTCATTTTCATCAATTGTTTGATTACGCTACTATAAATCCGGATGATTTGAGCTTCCAACCTCGAATCCATGAGCAAACCACTAAAGTCGCTGGAAATAAAGGATGGCTTTATAATTTATTAGGCATGGAGCACGTACCACTATGCTTACCTCCATCGTAGGTCTTACCACAGAACCGAAGATGCGCGCCAAATGTTCTGCGGAAAATTTTCCCCATATTCTACTGAGAACAACCAAACTGTCAATAGCTTTCTTTGTTACTGCCAGCGTATTGGTGCTAGGATAAAGATTTGCCGAGAGTAGAGTCCAAAGACCTTTTACTTTAAGAACAGCAGTAGGTAGTTGCCCTCCAGTCCGTCATGTTATTATTCTGTCATGTCTTATACGCTTCAGTCTCGGCTTATTATTGTTGAATTTGAGATTGCCTGCTGCTGACCGCCGATGCGCTGCGTCGAGATCCCGCTTTAAGGGGAACAACCTCCAGGAGGACACAAAGTGCGCCATACTTTGGAGTCTTCTGCGCAAAACGACAGGGGAACTGACTGACAGTCAGTGGGTCGTTCACAAATTATAATAACAACAGTGTGCTTGGTGTAGGTCCTTGAGGGACATCCATGGGAATATCAAAGGCGGCAGACAGTGCGCCGCTGCCCTGCACAGAACACATCCTACATGATAAGTAGTGTTGAATCCATTCACATAGCTGGCTGTCTAGGCACATAGCTGGTAGCGCGCTGGATGGAACGCGGTGGCTTACTTTATGAAAAGCCTCAGTCAAATCTGGGAGAATAACAAGTGCTAGTTGGCGCTCTTTCGCCATCATGGTCCAGGAGTACAATGCCACTGACAATCTAGTGGTGCACGGAAGTCCTTGTCGGAATCCGTGACGATGGCACGTTAGAGGTTTAGTAGACTTAAGTAGCGCCTTTATGAGGTAGTCCATTATACCTACCACTACTTTGAAGACACACTGGAGTGGTCCTGTTGGACGATAGTTGCCTGCCCCGGCTCTGTCGCCGCCTTTGTAGATAAACTAGGAAACACCGTGCTTGCAGGTACTGAGAGGGGTAGCTGAGATGTGAGTGTCGAAACAGTGCCGGAAATGAAGTAGCTAGTGTTGCAGCACACTTCTTAAACAAGACGGATGATGACCTAGCGAAGCCTGGTGACTTCTCAGGCTTCAGCCTGAGATACTTAGCTTAGGCATTAGCCTCCGATAAATCAAGAGAGACTTTAACTGCAGTGGCGTCACTCAGACCTGCTGGTTGTTCCGTGCTGTCTGGGTAACCAAAGGTTACTACATATTGGGTGCAAAGTTTCTCGACAGTCTCCTGGCTGCCAGATGGCAAACCAGTCGGACTCATCGGCGATGATACAGCCGATAGAGATTTCGTAACGGACGCTTAGGACAGCCAACGATGGTTTCTGCCAGAGTGAGCTGATGATCGCAAATTTTGTTCTCACCGTTGTTATGTACCGATTTTCGGCATTTTTGCAAGCACTACGAACGTTCTGTTCACCAAATAACATAAAGCCATTCCACAGAGCTTCCTTCTCTCGTATGAGTCGTTTAGTGTAAGGTTTCACTTGTCACTTACCTTCACTCATTTTAGGAGAAAGAAATATACCGCTTCTACCATTACTCCGTTTTCAGTTAATGGGTTGGAGACGGAAGTAGGGAGCAAGAGCTTTTGAGACTCCGGTGTTTTGATGCATAAAAAGGCCAAGGTTCTCAGCAACTGACTGAAACAAAAGAACTAGATGCAGTATTCTAATTGAGGCGGCGATTCAGCGACTAATACACATGTTGAAGGCAGAGGACTCAAATTACCCCGTTCCAGTCAGTGTGTTGTGCCCGGCGTTAAACGGGCGTCTGCCGATCTGAGGAGCAGACACCGAAAGCAAGATGTGGCACCGCTCCTAGGAGTTATAGTGAATTTCAAGAACAGAGTAAGTCGATCAATTTGTTTTGAATAAATTGGAGTCTAGCAGTGGTTTAAGGCGGTCCGTAGACCTGCAGCTGTCGAATTCAAAATGGAGACTGTTCAATCGTTCACTACCCCCATAGGAGGAGAATTTGTGCCCATGAAAGGGCCAGAGAAAGAACTTTTAAGGCGTCTGTAGGCTTGGCACAATTAAAGCAAGCGGGGTTGCGACCGCAGCTGACTTTGTACCAACGTCATCTACGGTGTAAATCGAGGAGTATTTTGATGGTCGCTAGTCAAGTTTCCACGTCAGATACCTCGATAGACGCTGGTTTCACACTACAGATAGAGGTAACCTCGCGTCTACCAAAGCGCTCCAAAACGTAGTTTTTATCATAGCTTGCGAGAACACGAAACGGACCTGTATATGGCGGTCGCATAGGTTGTCGAAGAGCAACTACACGAATGAAAACATGGAAAAAGGGTGGAAGACGAAGATTGATGCATGGTGGCGTCGGTGGTGGGACCGGCCGGAGTAGTCTAATGTGTTCAGTCGACGGTTCATTGTAATCCTTCAGGCTGATGAGTCTCGTTGCGCGTGCAGCAACCGTCTATCTGAGCCAGAGTAAGAGCACCCACAGACTAATCGAGCGCGGGTGATATGTAGGTCGGCCTCCAGCGCGTTTCCGATATCTAGCATGGTCAACAGCGGGACTTCGTGCCATGTAAGGCTGTTGCTGGCGGGTAAATAACTATTCAGCTGCTGATGAAAACATTTGATTAACCCGTTAGTTACTAGGCTGTAAGCTGTGATGCCAATTCGGCTACACCCTGGCGTGTTGAGAAGTGACGCGAAGGCTGATTCAAAATGTGACCCGCGGACGGTGTTCGCTACGGCGGGACAACCAAATTAGGCAACTCAGCGCACCAGGAATGTTCCGCAACAGTTTCTGATGAGCAATTTGGAGTCGGCAAAACTAGCCAACGTAGAAACCTGTCTACGCATTTTAACGTACGCAAACACCTATTAAAAGTTGTCAAGAGTCCGACCAGGTCAGCACGTATGTGATGAGAACATTTATCACGGACCGGAGCACCACCCAGTGGGGCACGCGTGTTGCGATAACTTTTAGACCGTTGGCACTGTACACACAATTGAGCCCATATGTTGATTTCGCGATTGACAGTGCGCCAGACTAAACACCTGTTAATCATCTTAACTATTGAGCGTATGCCTGCGTGAAAAATGTTATTCAACGCTTCAAGAACTTGACGGCACGAAGTTAACGGAATAATCGGGCAAGGGGTGTCGTATGAAACTTCGTAAGTCATCATCCCCTTGGTTGAATTCATGGAGATATGCTGTAGCTTAAGGGCACTGGGCCAACAGATGGCTTCTTTGTGTCGCTGCGGTCGCTGTCAGATTGACAGCCGTATTACTGTGAAATTCATGCGGACGACAGCTTCGGCGACCGGGTTCAAGATACCTGAAGGGTTACAAGCATCGGCTGTGAACTGAGCGATATAACCCAGGTTTCGAGTCTTTCTGAAGGAGAACCTGTTGGACGTAGGACGTGGGGCGTACGTTAGCGACCTGTGGTCTGGAAAGGCGATGAAACGTCTGCTTTCAGCGATATGTCAGAAATTATGAATACTGAGATTTAACACTAACAGTTTCTTTCCGAAAAAATTTACCGCGATTCGGTTAGTTGTGGACGACTAGAGAAAAAAGACTAGTGAACACCAGTCGTACCCGAGTTTCTATCGCAGAACCGCTGTTACACTCATGTCTGACACATCCACAGTTAACATTGAAGGAGCAGAGAAATGATGTTTATGGGAGGGTGTTAATATATCGGCGATCGCTGTTTCTAACTTAACAGGCATTTTGTGCGGCAGCTGTAAACGAAAATTGGTGCACCTTACCTATAAGCAGGTTGCTGAGCGGTTGCATTAAATGAGCACAACTAGGAATGAAACGACGATAAAAATTTATCAAACCATCGAAATGGCGAAGTCGCTTGAAAGATGCGGGCTCCGAGTATTCCACTGTTGCGTGCGCTTTGTCGGGGAGAGGTTAAATCCCGACCGTGGAAATACTGTGACTTAGGCAGGTTACGCAGGGTATCCCAGACGAGCGGTGGGTTAAGACTGCACTCACCCTATGACGTGACAAGCGAGTGAACAATGAACGCAAGAGCACGTCATATTCCTCCTGTGATGAGTTAGCGATCAAGATATCATCTAGGTACAGATGTACACCGTCCAGCCCACAACACACGTCGTGAGTAAAACTTTGAGAAGCTTGATCAGTGCCACTCAGATCGAACGGTATGCGTGAAAAGTCAGAAGTCCGAACGACGTTGTCATAGCTATTTTCGGGCTGCCTTCGGGGACCACATGAATGTGTTTATAGGCACGCAGTTAGTCGATGTTGGTGAATACCTGCCTTCCCGTTAGGATTTCCACCAAATCCTGAGTGTGTGAAATTTGACAACCATTGAGAGTGGTTGTGTTGTTCATTGCCTGATAGTCAACACCTGGACGTCAGTCGATGTCACTTTTTAGGCACCTTGTGCAACGGTGGGTTCCATGGACTATTTGGCGGACGGATAACACCGAATCGAAGCTTATACTCAAATTCAGCTGAGGTAGTTTCGGGCCTATTGAGAGCTACGCGATGTCGACGAATTCCAAATTGCAATCCTCGTCTGGCAACGTGATGCAAGGCCAGTCGTTCGTTAGCAGGTCTTATCAGCTGTGAAATTCGGATAACAGCTGCTCATATGGCTAGCAAATTATGGGGTCGGATTGCAATAGTTGTATATATGGTTGTATATGACGGTTCACCCCAGACATCGAGTTTGTCAAGATATCCTTCAGAAGTTCTCGAGATGCGTCGATTAGCAACTCAAGACGCTGGAGGAAGTCGATATAAACGACGAGCAAGAAACCACTGATTTCAAAAGAAACCCAGCAAAAATCAGGTTGACGACCAGGGTTCAGACTCAAAAGTCGACGGCCGAATGTTCGAATTAGGGTACCGTTTGCAGCCCAACATGTAGTGCCAGATACCGATCGGGGATCCGTTGCTAAATGCCGGATGACACTAACCTTTGCACCCACATCGATCGAGAAGTTCATTCTGGAGGTCGAATCTTTTAGAAAGAAAAAGTAACTGATTTTTTGCCGGCCCTTGGCCGTCGTCGCTGTAACGCGCCGGCCTGCTGGTTTCAACGTTTGTCACCCCTGCGGCCACATGGTGATCGGCATCGTCTAACGTCTGACGTCTACTGTTACCATACAGGCCGCTAATCTCTTGTCTGAAGAGCGATTGTGCGCTCGTCAGAGGAGTTTTGGATGGCGACCCAGTTCGCCGATGTTGGCTTCACCGTGCTTAATTCCGGGGCAGTTGTGTTCACAACGTTTGCCAAATGCACTGTGTAGAACTGCTAGTTCGGCATCCTTCGTGGCAAGCAAGTTATCCGCAGGAATGTCGTGGGCAAATACTTCTCTGATTATTGACGAGGGCGCGGTGCCCTGAAAGCTCTCTTGCACTGCGTCGGCCAGAGCCGTTGGCTCAACCAACGGGCGTGACAGAAACACGGATAACAGTCCTTGCATAGACCTGTGTAGCCGTTTCATCCATAACTTTTTGCGAAAGAGCCTCTGGTTACTGGGATTCGCCCATTGCTCGCTTCATGTATCGAAAAAGAAATGGGGTTTTCTTGTCGCCCAACTGTGACCGGCTGAACGGTTGTTCGAGATGCATTTTCTCGCACAGTTGCGATCCTTCAAGAATTGGTTGCTCGGCATATTAATAAGGTTTGGTTGATAAGCTTAGTGAGACATCGCCAACAGGATTAGCCTATCCCTGGAAAGGCGCCGTATAAGTTGAACGAACTTGTCCGAATCATTTGTTATGCGCCGGTTGCCGAACTCTGTTTCCAGCACATCGAACCTCAACTCTAGTTCCAGCTCCCCAAAAGCGGGAATGTTGACGTGATCAACGTTACGGAAGACGGAAATCCCGACCTAAATTCTGTAACATTCGTAGCGATTGAACGAGGTTAAACGAAGTGCAATGTAAAGAATGCGCTCATGCATTACGTGCACACAAACTGTGATATAGCGAGAGAAAAAATGCTTCGATGAACTCTAACGTACAATGTGATATGCGATCTGAACGGGCTCAGCACTTTGTACGATCAACTGAACCGAGACAAACGGTCCAGAATAACGCAGTAAGTAAATGAGAGGTATACTGCCAACGCACGAAAATGACGTGCGGGCAAGCAATCAGATGACAAGAGAATGCAACAAAAAAGTGAGTGAACACACTGTGTAGGTCTCACGTTTGAGTGCGCGGAGTACTTGTTGATATCCCAAATCGTTCAAGCAAACGGTTAAGCGCATACGAAGGTTTGTAACAAAAGGGCACAAATGACATTTTGGCATTTTGAAACAATAGACGAGAAACAAATAGGGTGGCTGCATGATCAATCAAAACCGCTATCAAGAAGCTGTATACAACGAGAATTGAAATTGTGGAAAGACGTTTTAATGACGCCAGGGTGTTACTAGCCGCTTTCAAATTCGTTTAAACCTTCTGGGAGTCCGAGAGGTTGTGCGAAACTATCGTTCCCAAATATCCCTTGATAGAAACTGTCTGAAGTGAGTATCCGTTGATGTACGACATAATGTTAATATGAATACGTTCACACTTGCTAGCTTCACAGTTCAATCAGTTCTATAAAGACCACTCGGACAAAATGTTAGTCTTCCAGTAAAACGAAATAATCGTTGTTTACGGCAAGCCAACTTTTGACGTCTTCAGCAAACAGTAATAACGGAGAGGCGATTCGAACAGGCTGCTCGTTTATAAGTATCAGCAAAAGAAACGAGCCAAGGTCTGATCCTTGGGTATAAAACTGGGGTTAGGTCTTCAGATAGAGAATGTGCCGTTCACGCGCACCCTGTGCAGATTAGCAAGATAGGACTTAGACCAATGAATGAGTTCGTTTTGTACCTCACAGTGGAAAAACTCGCTGATAAAAAAGCCATGATCTGAAGGCCAAATGTCCTGCAGAATTCAGATGTATGAAATCATTCCTATTGCTTTGATCAGCTGCTTTGGTCAACCGATCAAGGGTTATCGGCAAATTTGTGTTACAATAACGGTTCTCGCGAAAACCGTGTGTTTGCGCTGAAGAAACTACGAGATGTGAAGTACTCATAAAACGAGCCAGCTGCCAACGCCACTAAAATTTTCGAGGTGCTTGATAGCAAGATGATTTGTCTGTAATCACTGGGAAAATAGGGCCCACCGCTCTTAAAATCTATTGCGATTCTCGCGGGTTTCAAGCTGCCGGGTATTGTCTCCTGGGAGACAGATTGCGTATGCAGTGGCCAAAGGGGGTCAGCAAGCAGTTCAGCCGCCTCACAAAAAGCTTTAGCAGATGTGCCGTTGAGACAAGGAGAGCTATCCCTGAAACATCCGGGTTTTATCAACACCGCTGAAAGGGAAGTATCCACAGTGCAGGTCTCACCAATTTCCCTGTCAAGGCGAACGTTAGGGAAGGAACGCAACTGCGCAAACATTTTGCTGTGGAGCTCGGCGCCGAAATCAGTGGCTTCATTTCAGTTCGGAGGAAGACTGACGGCCAGTAGCTATGGTGTCCAAAACCATGTGTCAATAAACCCTAGGTATTTAGCGCTTCGACTCCAGGTTTTTTATTCTGATGTGAAGCATCTCATTTGGCATCATCAAAACGGAGAAAAAGGACGTCACCTGCAATGCACGCCTAGGGAACTGGTACCACCGCCCGTAACACTTAAGGTTTCAACTTGCGAGCCGAAGATGAGTGCTCATGCTCATTAATGCTCATTCATAAATGCAAATGAAAGCATTGCCAGCCCTATTTAGAAGCGGGATAGCCAGAAGACCCGCGTTTAGACTACATGCTTACGAACGAGTTCCTAACATTCGATAATCTCGAGGTAATCGTGGTAATCAGTTTAAGCGAATAGGCAGTCGTTTTGTTCGATTTCGTCTGTTGAACCAATCTCACTGGCGCAGTCAGTAAGAACTGCCGACACTTTCACAAAATGATTATCCACCCGCATCGTTCCAATTTAGCCTCACAAACAGGGGGTGACAACAATCCTTATTGCTCAAAGGACAAGCTTTGTACAAAAGTCACAGTCGCCCCCTCTACAGACGCTACTGAATCTACACTTTTGGCAGCCGTGAGACGCGAAAAGTCGCCATGCCAGATATATTGTTATACCTTACGGTTACTTTCGAAGAAACGATGCGCTTGGGTGAGCTGCTCGTTATCTGGATTAAAGGAGCGCCGAATAGAGTATAAGTTCATTCGTAATCCATTTACTTGGCTTGTTTGCAAAGATTGGCTTCATCATTGACAGTGGTTAGATAAACGTTTTGTTACTGATCCGAAGTCTTGTCTGTAGTCTGCATCGACAGCTCATGAATCTAAAGCGGAGGTGTCTCAACTTCTCGGTCCGAAATGCCCAACAAACTCCAACGTTTAGTCCGCAAATATTCTCGTAGAATTTTACGACACCTTTGTTACTCACACGCACTTCATTTGTCTGATTTCCTCTGTAATTAAATTCGAAAGCGTAATTACTCCAAGCACTTCTTGTTCTGATGCTCTGAATGTGCCCCAGCACCATGAATGCTGTTCTGCCGGTCCAGCTGTCGTTCTTTTAAAAGCCATTCGCAAAATCGCTGGACAGATTGCTGAGTCCCTCAGTCTGTTTTTCATTCGACCTATTTTCAGAGGACTGATGCCCAGTAGTTCGGTAATACAGAACCTCACTTCTTTTTAAAGAGGACACTGAAAAAACCTTCTAAGTAAGTATTGCTCAATAGTCTTGCTGTCGAGTACCACCAAAGCACTGGTAATACGAGTGTGGCTCTCGCTTCACGACTACCTTTCTTCTAGTAATTGTTTTCGCTGAACCCAGCACGGCTGTTGCAGAGGACGATCGTGCAACACGGGTCTTCTGTTAATCGCTGACGATCGAGTGGCAGTAGTCGTCCGACGTATCTGGTTAGATGCTGCATATCTAGGTTTTGCCGAACACTTCGACTACGTCACCCACGCTGTTCTACTTGGCAAAACTGTGCCACTATGATGTGCAGGGAACATTTTTCGACAGCTATTGTCTTACCACACTGCTTGACACTATAGAATGCACGTGAACTCTGTCCCTTCTAGCTGACGACCAAGTTTCTACGATGTTCCCCAAAGTTCTGTTCTTGGTGTGCTTTTATTCCTTGTCGTTATAAATGATCCTCTCAGTTCATTCTCCTTGTAACCTTACGCAGCTGACGTCAATACTTGTCGTGACCTGAATACCTCTGACGATCCGGCTATCCCACGGAATGACCTCAACAATCTGTGTGTTCGGTGCTATCACAGTAAGTTCGCTTTCATTTCCGGAAAGGACACTGTCAGGCACATCCACTACTTGAA
The DNA here is from genome assembly GCA_014338405.1 of Paragonimus skrjabini miyazakii. Lineage (NCBI taxonomy): Eukaryota > Metazoa > Platyhelminthes > Trematoda > Plagiorchiida > Troglotrematidae > Paragonimus > Paragonimus skrjabini miyazakii. Next base: position 65,731 of record JTDE01020974.1, read on the forward strand.
AAATATCGTCTGCCTTGCTGACCACATACCTTGTCAAACGGTCTTGTTTGAGAATAACCCCATCACGTTGGTCTCTTATACCATTTTGAGCTTACCCAGCGTCCCAGTGGAAATGAAAAAAGCTAATAATGATTCGGCGTTACTCAAGGGGCTTTTCGGTCAGTTTAGTCTCCACTGTCTTAAGCCACTATATAGCAGTTTTGTCTGTCTGGACCTCGAGGACCAACCTATGGTCTGGTCACCTTTTCTTTAGGGGGCAAAACGCTTCCTGAGAGAGTGCAAAAGCGTGCTGCCTAAGCTCTTTGGTGCCTCCGAGCTGAATCTTACCAAGACAGACCATCGACCTCCAGCTTACAACCTTTAGCTTTCCGCCGGCTTTTGCATTTTTTATCCACACGTCTGCATGCCGTCCATGTATTTCCATGTTCAATATGGCATTCAGCTGTTCAGTGAGTAACCAATACAAGTCCATCACGGACGGTTGAAATGTCTTCATAGTTACTTCTTGATGCGAGGTTGTATGGTGTGGAATGCCGCTTTCAACTGTGTAATTTCCGCCGATTTTGTTGATGTTTCCGAGGCTCGTCTGATAGTTAAGTGTTACTCTAGTCCTGGTTCTTGTGTTTCAGATGCCCTCGTCACATTGCGATTCTACTTCCGGAGACACAGGATTCTCGAAAGCTCTGCTTTCTACTTCCGTCAACGGCCTATTTATTCGATGAAGCCGGCATTCACACATAGGTTGCACATCCGAATTGATATAAGATCACACGCATGGGGTAGCTGGTCTATTATTATGCGCCGTGTAACTCGTGTCCAACATAACTAGTGGGCAATAGTGTAATAAGCTCACATCCTGCTGTTTCTGCTAGATGCAGGCCAAAACGCTTCTGTTCACCGTTGATGGACTGGGAACTGCAGTATAGTCTCCATGTTATAATGCGCACTGCGGTAAGCAACTTAAATAGTTAGGCGGCCCGGAAACACACAGGAAGAAAGACATATCAGCTTACACTAACACACAGAAAAGCAACGAAAACCTGTAGAAAATGAGGCGGCTCTTGTGCGTATCAACAGCGAATTTGCATTACATAAACACTGTCTCAGAGGTGGAACCATAAATTGAATAATTTTACTCTGCAACACATCTTGTTTTGTATGGCCTGCTTACCCGTTTTTGTTACCTTGTTAGAAGTGTTACCGTGTGTTTATATGTCAGCTCACTTTACTCCCCCAAGGTATCCCGAGATGCAGGGGTCAGATGGGAACGATTCTTGATTAACCTGTTTCACCTTTTACAATCGTTAACCCGGATCGGAAGAACATATTGTAGTGCTTGCACCAGAGAAGAACTAAGACTGAAACCTTTTCGCCACCACCACTTGGATGCATGGTAATTTTATCCTAGAGGTAGTATGCTCGGAACACTGGCAGATCCCATAGGCATGAAATTACAGACATCGGCAGCAGCCGCGCATCCGTACTTGGGAACGATTGTTAAAGTACGGTTGCAGAAAGTGAGTAGGGTATATAAATGAAAGAGTACATTCATCGTGTTGGGGACAGTAGAGATGAATAAAACCGAGAACCCACCAACCTAACGGCACATTCCTACTAGCCAACCCGTAATAAACATGTGGACATTAGTACGCATTCAACCATACAAACCCTTTACGTGTTGGCTTCCGAGGGCTACACACTCACTCGCGAACACAAGACGATCTTAACGCCGACAAATATTCAAACAAACGGGGAGCATACTGCACCCATACCTCAGACAATCAAATCTTTACACAAGCAAACACTGCGTCACGCCAGGGAATGAACGTTTACATTTCTGGTCAGCTTTTCTTTTGGACGGATCGATCAAAGTGGCTAGGACAACAAGCTTAAATAAACTCTTCCACCAGCTCACGATCCTGTGCACGAACACCGACTACAAGGGTGAACTGAAGGAGTCAAGGTTGAGCTACTGGTCGACAGTTTGACAGTTTGAATATGTCCGGCTTAGTCATGAGAAGAAACGCGTAGCAAAAACTCACTTTCGGTGTTTAATCTTCAAGCTAAACACAACATATTTATATGGTTTTGTTGGGGGTGGTAGGTAGCACATGATTCGGATGAGAGATGTTAGTCAATAGTTTCTATCTAGTTTGAGTCGTGAGACTTTGTTATATAACATTGACCACGTGAATTGTACGAACTCTGCGAGAGATGCGTCACATCTATGCGATCATTTTATCCGGGGTTTGCGTACACGGTCGTGGAAGGTCAAACATTCTGACTAGCGGTTTCGAGCGCACAGTGGTGGTGCGTGTAGGCAAATTGCAACGGCCTTTGCAATTGACAGTATGCGACCTTTGACCTGTTTCGATAGTATCCGTCATATTTGGTAGATTGGCTTGAACGAATCGGTCTGACTGATCAGGTGGTTTGGTTCGACCAAATGCGCGGCGACTGCAGAGGAACAGGGTCTTATCGATCCTTGCGTCAGCCACACTGGTTGGTGCTCCCGAATGCGTTCGGATGATGGCCGTGTTGTGCGGCCTATTTAGCCTGGTCCACAGGAGCAAACGAAACGGTAAACACAAAAACAGGCAGCACGAACATGCAACATGTCCGTTTGTGTTGAGAAGCTCAAATTAACCCTAGTTCAGTTTTGTCATCATTATCTGACCCAAAAATCAACGGTTCTTTAACTACTGAGGCGGGCACTTGGCTTCAATGAAAGCTGTAAGACAGAATGAGCATATAATAGTAGCCAAACCTGACAAAGGCGCTGGAATCGCCATCTTAGATAAAGACGATCGGTTGAGTAAAATTAATGCATTAATGATAGATAAAACCAAATTTGTTAGCAGACAAAACGATAAGTTGTTGAGAAGTTACTAACAAAAACAACCAGATGCATGAAGCAGAAGGACCGCACAGATTCTGCAACTTTCAGAGAATTAGACAAGTAGGCACTGTATTTCCCAGACTACGTGTTACTCAAGGTATACTAAACAGCGTGCCACTACGTTCGATTTTAGATATGTGCAGTTCTCTGTACAATGCAACGGCAGTGTCTTGCCACGTTGCTAGTCAGGAAAACACTAGCCATTAATAACTTTAGAGATTCCTACAAATTTGCTGAAACATTAAAGCAGATGAACGTTCTAAACAAGCGTATCTTCTTGCTTGACCTCACATCCCTCTTCACCAATACCCCACTCAATAAAAAGACTGAGTTTCTCGGGAATTATACTGAAAGTAATCATATAAACGCAGGAATACCAGTAAAAGAACTGAAGCAGTTACCGTATCGCTGCACATACAACGTTCAGTTCGAGCTCTCCAGCAAGTTATACCTACAAAACGACGGGGCAGCAATGGAGTCGTCACTAGACCCAATGTTGGCTGATATCTTTACGGCAAACCTGGGGTGTAATTCATTAGCTGATCAGGTAAAATCACTTACCCCTTACAAGCTTTATGTGGACGGTACCATCTGTGTGGCAGATGAATCTAAAAGCCTCAGTGAGAAACTGACTGATTTCAGCTGTGTAAATAAAATATTCATTTTACTCTAGAATCTAAATCACCCGTAAATACAGCGTTCCTGGAAGCGTTCATGTATCGTCGCGAGGATGACACGATACAACGGAAGGTCTACCGTAGGGCAACTTGGACGGGCCGTTTCGAGGACAAAACCAATTCCTCGAAAGTACCGTTTTACTTGCCTTCGCAATGGCCTAACTCATCACTGTTTGAAGTGACCCTCATAGACTGCAAGGTCATGTGCTACTTCACTCTTCACGTGCGTTCTCAGCCTTTGTGCCAATTTCTGGCACTCCGTCTATACGCTCGTTCTTCAATTGGAACATTACTGTACTGTGTGAATCTTTTTCTGGTCCGCTTTCTGATAATGTTTATTGATTGGTCACAAACCGTTTAAATATGATCTAGTTTGTAACTCTGTCGTTTTCGGATTGAGTGACAGGAGGTAGCTCTCGTCGGAGGTCAGTATCTTCTCTGTGTTAATTCGTTAGCGTGGGGTGGTTGGGTTGGCCTGGAAGATACTAATTAGTCGTGCATACTCCGATGTCATTTGTTCATTACCGTTGACCGTCGTCCCGCTATTTACCGTTTTACTAACCGTTATTCTGTTGCCTGCCTACGTGATCGTAGATCGTATATCATGTTACATGACGCCGGTATACAAACTTTAATAGGTTGTACCACCAAAACAAACGAAGAACCTTGTCCGTTTTCTGATAGACAGGCCACGAAAATAGGTTTCAGGGACGGCGCTGAAAAGGAATGAGAGTTTATATTCACTACACTCGTTGAAAGTGGCTATATGAAGCAGTTTGCTCATAAAAATACACTTATAAGCACTGGGATAGAAAAACAACAAACTGCAGCCGAGAAGTCTGTTTATAATTCCTTGCCAATTAAGGGTGATGGTGCTGCTGAAACCAAAACCAAGACGCCCAATCTAGCAATCAATAAAACATACTTCGCAGTTCGATTACGTGTTCGGTTCATACAATTCTCGAACAGAAACTGAAGGTCTCTGTACAATAGTTGACAGTTCACAACTGAATATCAGCTGTCAAATGTTACAGGGCATTAGGCTCAGCCACTTTAATTTTGTTATAAACCTGTGCAACTAAATGTCGTAGGATGTAAAAGCTACATACGCAAGTTGAAACGTGCGTAATTTCAGTTAATGAGCGGTTGAGTAAGAAATGAGATTAATATTTCTATACTCAGCAGCCGTGTTGGTGGATTCTGGCGTGAGCTATTCAGCAAGTCTTGTCGGGGCAGTCGAGCCCCTGGATCATTTGGTGGATTCCCTATATGATAGTGAGACGGGTGGGTAACCGAGTCCAAGTGTAAAACTTCCGAGCTCCTGGCGAGGCTTCGTAGCTCAGTTAGTAGAGTGCTTGGCGCGTTGAGGCATGGCGTTTCTGTCGCTGGTTCGAATTCAGCCAAAACCCTGATTTTTCGCAATTGGTCCTCATCTTGGAGGAATAATATTAGTCAACGATGACGTCTCGTAAATCCCCTTAGGGTTATACAACGCCTGTCAACATAACTGACGTCAATTCCAACGACAAGAATAAAAGGGTACAAATTTTGCATAGATGAGAAGACCGGAAACGTAGCAATATATACTTAACTGTGAAATGTGTAAGTTTTCTTGCGGAACTACAACGCCATCCTAGGATGGTCGAAAATTTCTATTTCACCGATATATTTAGAGCCGCAAAATTGAACACTAGCTTCAAGCAACGGATGCATTTATGAGACGTGAAAAAATGTGGTGACACCCATCATGGGTCGTTTTCCGGACAGTTTCGTTCTTTTTCATGTGTAATCCGATTTTCTTACTGAAATTGCTTGTGTACGGTTGATAAGCTGTAAACAGGTTGCCTGAAGTTCAGATGCTAACATTTTTTACATATTTAAACTTGAATGTTCGCGTCAAACTGGTCGTCTTCTCCTTGGAACGACCCTGGACCCAAACACTTGCAAAAACCACAAGTTCCTGAAAGAAAACTAACGGAGGCGGTCCAACGTCCCTAGATGATTAATTTGTATAACCTCACATAAAAGGCCACGCTCACTGCAGCATTTGCTGAACCTGGGACAGACTTTCGACATTCAAATTTTTATTTCATCTTTGACGTTTACACAACGCTATCGAGCAGTTTATCAAGTGCGTTCATGTTGCGAAATGAGAAATTTATTCTTTAGCCCCATTTTGCTGCAGTGCTGCTGAGTGACATACACTTGATTCTCGCATACCATCCTTCTGTATTGTCCTATGAAGGCATGTGATTGACCCTGCAGCATTTTATGATTCTTAATTAGATCACCTACTAACATTAGCGCTATATCATGTCTAATCACTATTTGCCCGGTCTGTTCTTGTTGTTTAAACCCTCCAGTCGCCCCTATCAACAAGTTACCATGTGCCAAACCCTTTCCAGGTTTTGCGCATCAGCCTCCAGTTTTGGTGTCCATGCTTGCACACAGTACCCTGGATACGGGCTTACTAAGACACAGTAACACTACACTCACACTCCACCGTTCCTACCGAAAACCGCTACTTTGAATACAAACTTCTTTCTAACCCTTATGCCGGTCGGAAACTGAGGCCGTTGTTGCAAAGAAACAGCTCGACCAAAGCCCCTAAGTCACTTGCAGAGCGTCATCTAGCCTCTCTTTGATTAAACTTAGCTCTAATTCGGGTCATACTTCTTCATTGTTCCGTAGCTTTCAGTCAATAGTGTTCAGAGGAAGATCCCAGTTTATTGGCCACTTCCATATTTGTTAAGATATAGCTAGAACCGGTCCCCTTCGCAACGGATCCGACTAGCTCGATGTCGTCCGTAAGGTTGTAAAGTCTGGAACCAACCCCATCGAAAAATCACTTGCGTGAACAAAGAAGGGCAACAGGCCCAAAATGTGCCTTGTGGGACCCAAATGAGTGGGAAACCGATATTGGACGCAGCATTGCGGTTCAGTACTCGGATAGTCCAACCGAGAAGAGTACCTGTAATCCACCTGTACATACACGGCGTTATACTCTTGACTGACGGCTTGGCAACCAGGAGATGACTGATGGGACCGAAAGGCTTTATCGAAATCGAAGTACCCAGCATCCACCTACTCACCCTCTATCCAAGGATCTGCGATCGTTGTTTTTATTAAGGTCCGTTGGATCATTTTTGTTTTATTAGTGTCGAAATGTGGTCTCACGTTTCATTATTTTCCTCAAATGAACTGCACTAATTATCTTCAGCCTTACTTCAGCTACCGCTACTGTTTACCTAATTGTTGTTCACTGTGGGACCGGTAAATCTCTAAATACAAAAATTAAACATTTCCCTTCCATAGTTTTTTGGGTAACCAGTCGTTTTGCCCCTACCTAACCAACTGCCATTTGTTTGAGTGAGCTCACTTCCGTTTTATCGTCCCCCATTTTGCTGTATGGGCACATTCTTTGTTAAGTTTCTGAGGGTTTTCTACATTTGAAGTGAGAGATCTAATTTTCTTGTATGCTGGTTCCATTGGTACTACGTTAAATCCAGTTTTTACGAGTACCTTCTCATTAGCCGTTTTCAGGACAACTTATCTTCCCTGCCGTCGAATATCGAGAAAGGCATTTGTTGGAACATCAGATTACATGTAACCCGGTGTGAACTTGAATCTTTGGCGAACGATTCAGCGGGGGTCTTTTCAACAAAGGCCGCATTTTCTGAGACATTTTTCCTGTCCACCGACCGTGGTTCACTGAATATACTCTGTTTTAAAGCCACATATATGTTCTGGAACTTATGCTCGTTGTTCTGACTCAGTTTCAGCAGGGTTACAAACTACTGCGTCGCGCGTTGATCAAACTGTGGGATGTAGAGCTTGGAATAGAAAACGGGATTTTCAAAGATATCAGAGCTGAGAACGGCCCACTGAAAAAGCTGAATTGGCCTTATTACTGACGAATTTTCTTTTCCCTTTAAATTTCGCTACGAGACAGTGGCAATGGTTGAAACTTAGTTCAATTCAGACTATCTTGGAGGTACTGCGGTGACTTGACAAACACGGATGACTAATAGTGTAATACAAGATTAGGAGAATTTTCATTTGGACTTATAACTAAGGTTGGTTCAACACAGTGCTCCCTCCGATGTGTTCAGTCACCACCTTCTTCATAGGATATGCAATCCTTTCAATAAATCTTCAGCACTGATTGCACTGAAGTCAAAAACAATGTTGGCTTCAGCACTGTAACCAAATAATCCGTGTAGCCAAGCGTCAGCAACTAAAAGCGACGTATATGTACTAGACGATAAGTTCTCTGTGGTCTGTATGCCCACCTGGGAATGGCTGACAGTAAAAGTGGCTCACACCCAGGGCGACCGGGACATCGTAAAGCATTGGTAAGTCACCAGTGGCAGAGTTTTACCAAAGCTCAACTGAAAGTAAAAGAACTACCACACGTATCATGCTTGTGGAGCGTGCTGTGTTTCAAGTATATTGTAACGATTCACGTCTGATCGTTGAGTTACGCGTAGCCCAAAAACGGATCCCCAAAATGAGAACAAGATTGGATCCAACAATTTCTACGGTACTATTAAAGAAATGCATCAATAATTACAAAAGGCAAACTTCAATCGTTCGCGACGATAGTCTCGTCCAGCAAAATCAATAGTTTCCCAACGGGACCAACAAGGTCAAAGATGAACCGTCACGCCAGCGGACCAGGACAAGAATGGCCACTCGCGTCAAGGACATTTAATGACACGTTAGTTCAATAAAACAAAACGGGGTGGGTGAGGTAGTGGGAACAAGTGTCAAGTTAGTGGAGGGAAATAGGGAATGTAAACGGTGGGGACAAATTTTCTCAGTTCGTGGATAAACAAATTTACATCTCTCTCCCGCATTTTTTTGTCTTTGACCTTTCGTTGTTGGTCCTGTTGTTTTTTGTTTTCTTATGTATCTATGCTTATTGTGTCTCTCCACCGGCCGTGTTTTTTCTTTTGGGTTTTTTAGTTTGTCCCAGTCGTGTGTGTGTATGGATCATCGGCGTTTCACGTCTCTCTTGCATTCGCCTTTTTTGGTGCTTGCCTCTTTTTTATGGGCTGGTTCTTCTTGTTTTACTTCACGTTCCGTTGCTCGGCCTAGGGTGAGTGTTGTCTATTCCCTTGGTCGTATACCTTTCTCCCCCCTTGTGCCGTGTGGGGTTTATGTTTCTGTGTCCCCCGTGTGTGGCGCTTCTGGTACTTTGATGGCTCCTTTCGGTACTTTGTTTTCTTATATGTATTTACTTTTTTATTCGCTTTTTTGTTCCATCTAGTGTGTCTGTGTATGAGATTTGTTTCTGTGTTTTCCCGTGTGTTGATCTTCACTCGAGGTTTGTTCTTTTGTGTTTGTGTTATGTTTTCCTTATTGTCTTTTTCTCCAGTCTCTCTTTTTCTTTTGTTTTCGTTGGTTTTTATTTTGTTTCGTTCTGTTTGGTTGGTTTTTTTCTGTGTTCGTTGTTGTTGGTCTCTTTCGGTTGCAGTAGCTCTTTGTTCTCTTTTGTATCGCTTGTATATTCTTCCTCGGTGATTTTGCTTGGGTGGGTTGTAGTGTGTTTGATTTTGCTTTTTTGGGTTTTTTTGTTTGTCGGGTCGGCTATTTTGGTTGCGGACTCAGCCTCTCTTCTGTTTGTTCGCGGGTACGGAATTGGTACCGTTTTTATTTAATTCTGCCTCTGTCTTGGGTTTGGGTTTGTTGCATCGTGTCCGGGGCCTAATACAGGAGTTGGCTTTTCCCGTGTGGGTGAATTGGATGTTGCCTGTTCGTGGCTGTGTGCGGGTGTCTATGTCCCCCTTTGTTTTTTCGGAAGTGGTTTTGGTCTTCTCTCTGTGGGGGTCGGTTTAGTCTATCCCGGGGTTCGTGTTTGTGTTCCAGTTTTTTTTTGGCTCCATCGATGCCTGAATTTTCAGCGATCCAAAGCCATATTATTCATTGGTTTTACTGCGTCGTAACTCTTTGTTGGTTTAATTTCTGACTTGTTAATGTAAAATCAGCCATCATAATACTTGAAGTAATTTTTATACTGCGGCACCACCTTTACAGCCTCGAGAAAAAGTGTAGAGCGCGCGTTTATGGACATGAAGTTTGAAGTCAGGACAACCATCCTGTTGATGTGCTCTTTAGCAAAATCGAGAACTATAATAAGGAAGTGGTCAATGGAGAGGTTCGATGTGACGTTTGTCAAAGGTGGTGTTTCCTAAAATGCATTAAGCTGCCTACCAAGACATTTGAAGTTTACCCTAGACTAGTTTTCCCCAAGTGACTCTGTTCATGCTTTGTCTGGAAGCCTGAAGTTACCAAGAGGAAAATGAGACTGCAAAAGGTGAAGGAAGTGGACAAGGGAAATGACTGTCTGAATATCGCAGATGTTGCCGTGAGTAGTTCAAACGTTGCACAGTCCGCTGTTTCACTTTGATGGCAGGTATCTGAAACGCTTGGTAAGAAGAGAATGGACGGTCCCAACCATTATCAATATGAAAGCAGTAGAACACAAGTTAAGTAGCCGGGTGATGAACTCAATCACAATTATCACCACCATTCTATCACGTCAGAATATGTGTTGAGATTCGGTCAAAAATACGCAGCACACCCTTAAATGTAACACCCAACCCATGGGCTAACAACGACACGAAGAGATTACCGTGAATTAGAGGTATTGGTGGTTTCATTAACGCACGCAGAGTTGGAGACAAGTGGGCGAAATTGGGCGTTCATAAACGACGCCAGGTGTAGTTTTAGCATAGACATGATTGAAGTCAGACCTACAAGTAGGGCGGCATTGTCTCCAGTAGTTTTCCCTCTACAGAGCAGGAAAGATGGACACGCTCTTGGGAGGCACTCCACGATCCGAGTAGCCCAGCAACATGAATAGCATAGCGGACAGGCTTTGCCAACAACGAAGAGGCTGGTGGCGAATTGTAACATATAAAAAGCTACTGGAGTGTATCTGTCGTTTTTGTATATCTTAGCCCTTGTCGTTCAGTTTCAGAAGACAATGGGATCCTGAAGGCGTCTACGCAACTAGCCATTAGTGTCGACAAGCACTTACCCTTTTGGGATTTTCATGCACCAGAAGTTGACTGGAGCGTGGATTCCACTTCAGATGGATAATTTAATAAGGAACTACTTGTGTTACAGTCTAAGGCACTAATTCATGCCATAAAACGTGCATAGTTGGGAGTTATTTTGAAGCGCCACAGTTCTGGACATGCTTTTTACCAAATGCCTTGACGACATGGGGCCGGTCACGGTAAGAACGGTGTTGAAATAAGATTGAACGTGATCGAATTAATACAGCGGACAGGTGTCGTAGAGATTTTATAGCGTGGAACTGTGGAGGATTCGTAGAGTAGGTAATAAGATTAATCGGGTGCCCAAAGGAAACAACATGGGTCCATGTTGAATAACCAGTAAAATAAAATTGGCCGTTTTGTTATACGTATTTGCTCCACTGTGGACAGTAACGCGTGGAGGCGCATCGCTGGTCGCGGAATAAAGAAAAAAGGTTTACCTTCGAAAGCGTGAAGCCTGGAGAAGTTTCAACAACGCTAACAACAGTAGTAATAAGGCTGACGGCTATAAAATGTACCCAGAATACCCAGCTGCTAGGACGATGGACAGGTGGGTTTAGAATTATTGGCCTTTCCAACAGAAGGAGACGTTAGTTTAACGCGCGAATAGTGGTCAGAATCATTATTATACTTGTGCGCTGTCCAAAATAGTCGTGCGAGTGACGGTTAGATAAATAAGGAGTAGGCGGGGTGTCACTGCATAAACCAACAGACGAGAAGCAAATGTTCAACTTGTGTTCTTTTGGAAGGCTCTTATTTTGAGCCATGAAGGAAACTCGAAGGAAGAGAGCGGAAGTTAATTACTCAGCGCGAAGATGGAGGACAGTACAGTGAGGGCAGAAGATATCAACGGCTGTCTTGGTAGGCTTTATGTTGGTGCGACGACGAGGCTAGATGGGCTGGTTCTAGATATCCCCACACCGTCGACTGAGATTTCAACACAACTGATTGCTGACATCTTCGGAATGCCTCGCGAAAAACCTTGCAGGCAGAGGGAGTGGAAGCTAGTCAAGGATGTCTTCACTAGTAAGAAAGACAACAGACGGAAGAAAACCAGTTACAGACTACTGAGCCTTATATCTGCCTGAGTGGAGATTAAAGGAAGATTGCCCAAAAGTAATATGGTTTCAAATCTAACAAACAACAACATCGTTTCTGCACACCAGTATTGATTCACGAGATAGCGATCATGCACCGCCAACCTATCATTTTTTCTAGACGGCGTTACATAGAGGTTTGAGAAATGATTACGTGTTGAAGTCGGTTATCTGATTACCATAGGGCTTTTGATTCGGAAATGCAGCCGCTACTTTGCTTAAAAGGGAAAGCACGTGTTATGGCTCCGAGGTCTTCATACGGTTCAGGGAGTTTGTGGTGGAAAAGAAATCGGGTGCGTAACTAAAAGACGGCAGGTCACGACAGGGACAACCAAGCAGTTTTCTTTCTGGGATCACCTCTGAATCTGATATTGCTTCTGATTTTTAACCGATCAGGCGGCCTCTCTGGTTGCCCATATTACCTTCTTACGGACAATTCAGAGATGGCAGATAACCCTGCGATCAAGAGTTGAAAAGGTCATGCAAGTGATCAATCAGGTTGAAACTATAGATCGTCGTGGCCAGGTGCGAAATTCTAGTGAGGAAAGAGATAGGAAATCTCCCAAGATGGTTAGCAGCCCAAGTGGATCATAACTATTTGAAAAAAGAATCCGACATGAAAAGGTTAAGCATTCAGACTACGACCAATTTTAAAGCCGGCAGCCAATGCCTTGTGGTCACACTGAAAGTGAGCAGACCACTGATTAATCTGAATAGCGCGGATGTGAATAACGGTAACATGTCTGTTTTCAGGGCAATATTTAATGAGAAAGTTAGTATTTCTACTTTGCAAACGCTCGGCAATTAAGTTGTCATGGCGCTAAAGAGATTTCCGTCTATGTAAAGTGCAATTATTGGTTAAGATTAACAGAATGAGTCTGAGACCTAGGTTGTAAACAATCACCGAGCAACTTCTCCGTCCAACAAAGGCGAATCAGATCGGAGAGTTCTTCAAACAAACCACAATGAACGATCCTTTGCTTTCACACATAAAGCATGTAATCTACCTCGTCATGTCACATTAGAAAATACACTGGTACATTTTCACCTCCAAATCACAAATTAATTAGTGTTTCCACGAATGCAGCCTCTGTAGCCACGCATTCATCACAAAAAGACGGATATAAGACCCCCATCGCGGAAAGGTAAGCGGCGGCACATTTCAGTGGTTTGCTTTTCTAAGCACACTTTACAGCTGGTGGCACTCAGAGTGTGTCTGTCATCACCAGTTACGACTGCCTATTTGTCTGCCAGTACATAAGCATATGCCATACTCCCAGTTAACTTATTTATTCGAGCCTACATTCCGCAGGCCGAGTCGTACTCAATGGTGGTTAACTTGGCTGGTAAGTGCCATGCGCACGTTTTTTAATCATGCACGGGGGTGCACAAATTCAGAGACCTGAAATCCGACAGTTGTAGGCTACATTCCGCAGTTGTTCAAATTGTATCCATGGTGAGAGTAACTGCAAAGACACGATTTATGATGTTTACTAACAATTCACGCAGCATGTTACACTTCAGTTTGGCCCAACTTGGATGAAAACGACACCAAATTTGTTTGGTCGTTGAGTTACTGTGCAACAGATTTAAAAGAGCGTTTGCCCTGCCTTAAAATTTCAAATTCATTCTGATAAAATCCAGTGCCAAATTTAAGAAATTTGTCAACAATCCTACAGATTTCTACTGATGATAATCTACTTGGTCTTCACATCTACTTTTGGTGTTCTGGTAGAAAACGCGTCCTGTCAAATGACGACCAAGTGCATTTGCAGAACTTGTCATCACTTCAGTTTGAGTTAGTACAGCTGGGAATTCCGCCGCATGGTTCGGGATTCAAAATTAATCCGGGGTTAATTACCGGGCTACAAATTTGAGTGCACTTTAATTATGAGCAGGCAAGCAAAGAGCATAACCGTCAACCTTGCTATGAGGACGAACGATCGTTTTGTTAGAAGTCGCTGGATATTTCGTACCGCTTTTCGATTCCTCCTGTGCGACAAAAACTTTCATAACTCCTCATATATATGAGAAGTCAGTGGGCACCGTCACCTACTGACTCAGGGATTCAAAGTCGGTGGGTAATGGTTGACAAGGGTGCATGGCTTCTCACACGGCAACTCCATCGTATACGCTTTCGTGACGTTGAGATGGAATGTCGCTTGTCCTGCGCTTCGAAGTCGTTCATTTCTTTGGTCAGCCGGTCATTCTGAACATTTATTTGTTTGGTGTCGTTCTTCAGCCGTAAGTTCTCAGTGTGCCCCAGTCTCCTCACTAGCCATCAACTTGATGCACACTGTCTTAGTATGTTAATTTTGCATGATGTTGCCACCCATCTGCTAGCTTCTCAATAGCTTCTTTCTCCTGCAGACGCCGTTAAAAGCCGACGTGTGCTCGACGACAGCTAACCCAACTGTTGTTGCTTCCAGTTATCATCGGTCGGCTCACGACTGTGCGGAAAACCACGCATGTAACGTAACAGTTGCTAGGGGTGTTCGATCTTTCAGCCTGAGAGGCTTTCTGATAAAATATGTTCCAAGATATATTAAAACTCCAATGTCAAGTCACACAGAAGTGGATCAGAAAGAAAACTTTCTGGACTGTGAAGTGATATGTCCAGTCTCTAACGCTTCTTAAATTTGATGGAACTACACACCAGGAATTCGGAAGAACCTCATGAGAGCCACGACGAAAGGCATACTTGCAATTACTGGTCAGCTGGAATGTACCCGAAATGATGTGCTGAAATAAAACAGCAAAACTCTCAACGAAAATTATCAACAGGGTACACCGCGAGATACTGATAGTCTGGTCAGTCCTCTGTACAGCGGGCGTTGGATTTGTTGAAGTTCATCTGGTATGTTTGCCATCTTTTGTTTGGTATGATGCGGAACGGTGAATCCGTGGAGGTATGTTCGGTTTAATTGTAAAAAGCTTATCTTTAATTTGCCTTTATTTCTTTGCCATGTGCAGTAAACGATCATGAAGAATTTTGTACCATAACTGCAAATCAAATGTTCACTTTCTTCCTTCTTACAAGTGTCACTGTCTATCTGTCGAAACTTTCCCCTTGGTGTTGTTGACACGTTTTCATCTTCATCTGTACCCGATTGTTTCAATGAAGTCATTTCCCGTTGGCAGGTGACTGTTTGGGAACATGTGCTTAGTTGCCCCATTTGAAACCCCTTTGCTGGATAATTTGTTTACCCAGTAGATTCACATTCAAGGTGAGACAGTGCCGTTGTGTAATTTTATTAAACAGTACCGTGTGAATTCCAATCCTTTTGATCGTTTTTTTGACGTTTTTAGGACTTAGAGTATTCCCGGTAACCCGACCATCTGTATAAGCCTTATTGGAATTGCCGAGTACGCGTTACTGAGTGGATTAACCTAAATCGCCAGCAGCGGGTTAACGGCAGGGATACAAGGTAAATGAATTGAGACAGTGCCACCGCTAACTGAACTTATTGTGCGGTTGTCAAACTTCTAAAATTTTACGCAGAGGGTTATGAAGCCTCATATTTGTCACCTGGCCTTTTGTGTATATGCTCCTCCCATGTTCGCAACTTAACCGAACATACTTATTCGTACATACTACTTTATCGGTATCCAGGTTGCTGTGTGACCAACTTGCTTTCGTCCGGAGTGCAGCTTTCGTGACGTGCCTTTACTTACCTGTTCGTATCATAGCACAGACCACACATAATCACTTTGTAATACCCGTTCATATTTGAGCGTTCGAATTACGTACTTACGTTTTAAACTGGCTGTTGACACCGACTTCTGTGGTTCAGGTGTTGAGCCGTTTGTTTTGTACACCATTTTTATCGATTCCAACTTAAAATCTTCAATGCAAACTTGCTTTAAATTCGATTATGGCCTTTTCTGTAAGCTATTCTTCGAAAGAGCTTGATCGTGAGTAGTAAGAAGGTTCCACAAAACCCTAAAGTAGAGGAAAAATCTAACGCCAGCAAAGCAGTAAATAACGCCACTTATTGGCGGTTTTAGCCATTAAACAGGGAGGATGTTCAAGGTTATCAACATCCACGAAATCAGACATCTATGGAAAACGCAGTTCATCGTTCCCGGTGAAGTAAGCCTTGCCGCATTACATTTAAGTGAGCTTGGTTTTGACGCTGCTACCAATCGGAATTCCATATTGACCGGAGAACAGATAGCAGATAAAGCGGGTGATATTTTTAAACGGCGCGAAGCAGGTTTCCCACCAAAATGGTACTGTAGGTACAGAGCACGGGACCCACCTAAATATATAGAATGGTACAGAATAAGGTCAATAGTTGCTTTCAGTTGACCCTCACGTCACCATTTGTCCAAGAACTCATACTGTTTGCCCATTGCGATTGGCTGCTGATAGTAAGCTTCAAAAAATGAAATAAAATCGGGTTGATATAATCCAACGTAACAGAACTGAATAAGATGGAACCGAGTTATAGCGGACTGAACCGCACTGACCGTGAACTAAGTACACGGTTTTCATTGACATCAGCTTGGAAGCGAGACCAAAATTTTAAATGGCCTTCATCTAATCAGTCTTCCAATCTTATCTCCGCGGACTTCCATTGACTCGAAGGAGTCATTTATGAAAAGGGAAAACCATCGCTCACGGAAACACAAAAATAGCCAAGACCAGACAAGGAATGCCACCGTACTGTTTCACTCCAATTGGAACCTGAACTTTTGAAAACGGTTTACGTGAAAGCAGTCAATGGCTTTAGTTGAATGGTAGTGCTCTACAACCCTACAAGAAAAACATGTTTGCTTGGAAACATCTGAGGTAAGTTCTTGTACAACTTTCTGATATGACAACTTAGACGGCTGTCACCCACTAAGATGACGAGCTTCAAGCTTGGGAGGATGTGCTAAGAGCTCAATTCGGTGCAGAGATTTCGAAACATTAGATCATGTATTTCAAACGAGAAACCTGGCAGGAAAGCCGTTGCTCTGAACATTTTGGTGGTTAATTTTTTAACAAGTTAAATGGTGAGCACGCCTTGTCTCGTGTTAGCATAATTGGTCTGATTGGTAGCGGTTTTGTGTAGATAGTGCAAATAAGTTACTTCGGAAAGGTGTTATCGTCGTCACGAGAATTTCATGTCCCCTTTTAACGGTAGTTGTATCGCTAGTGAATACAACCTCAAGCTACCCCGACTGATTGCAAGAAATTTAGCAATAAGGCAAAGTTTACTGTATGTTGTCAAAGGGCATTACACAATAAATCAATACAGTAACTGAATTCAGTATCTTGGCTTCAGGCTTGATCAACGATTGTGTTGATCACCCTGTGATACGTTCCAGGGTTGTTGTTGTCACGGTCGGTTCCCATCGATGCACTTGTTTACCCTTTCGGTGAGCGCCGTGTTGGCGTCACAACTGAGTTCACTTTGCATTGAGCCGTTTCTGATAACAGCCATCTTGTGATAACAGAGAAATTCACGCCAAAAGATAGCAAAGTGCATATTCCTTCAAGACGGTTCCCTAGATTTATATCACACCATGTGCTACATGCGTCACGAAGGGTTTCAAAGTCTCCTCCGAGAAGAATGCACAAAAAGGTTTTGTCGTTCCAGCGGATGTAACAGGCAGCTGACTAGAACCCACTTTAAACCTGCTGATGCTAAATAGCGTATGCAGCGTTACATCCGGTGATCTGGGTTGTCGAACACCGAACAAAACACCCGACAAACAACGAGACGTTCAACTTTAAAACTGTGTGTCAAATCCTGGTGTTGTCTTCTAAGGCAAGGTTGGAATGGTGTATTGGTAGACTGTTTATTGTATCGGAATTTCGACCATCGTTGAGTCGAGCAGGCAGTCACCGCAACACAACACCGTTAAGGCCGATCTCTACTACATTGTGACCACTAACATTGCTGGCTTCACCTTGTCAGAATAAGGGAAAAATTCGCTTGAAATCAAGTCGACAGTGTTCGTTATGTGAATAATAAATGACATTTTTGTGAGCATGGTTCATTTAAGAACTCTTGTGGAAACCTGTAAAACAAAAGAACTAGTCCACGCAATTATTAATCTAAATTTTTTGCCACTGAAATAAGGCGTGATACAACAAAGAATCTCTCCTTGGATGCTATGGGCTCCCAGTTTCTGTACAAGAAGTCCAAGTGGAAAACAGTCGAGGGCTTCGGAAACATTCAAGATGAGGTCATCTGCGGTACGGTCATAACCACTGGCCTCTGTTACGCCATCTACGAGAACTGGCACGTTGGTTACCAGTGGCCTGTCTGGACGGGGGTAATGTTGAGTAGAGGTGAAATGTTCGGTTAGAAAAAGTGCTGGGAGTAACGCGCTTTAACAGACGTCAAGTCGTCTTGCATGGGATGTTAGTGACGCTGATGGACCGATGTTACTACCCTACTCCGTTGCACTTGAGTTATCCGGCCAAAAAGGCCACGGAAAATAAGATAAGTATCGTGTGCTTGATGGTCAAGATTCACCTGGAATGCCCGACCGGTTTTTTGGGTGTTGCCATCTATCCGGCATATGTGCCCGATACACTTCGACCAAAAATTTCACTATAGGAACAGCACTGATCAACGGACTCCGTTTAGTCTGAGGTATGCGGCACAACTGTCCCTCAAATAGCTCGATAGTTACAAGGTTATGGAGGCCCCGCCAGACTGAGGCTTCTTCTTCAGGTATCCTGGAATGGGTCACCGCCTATCTCACCCTATCGTACAGATTGAAACTAAGAGCTGCTGAACATCGTGCGCAGCAAAGTCAGTCATTAGAAGTGGATGGTAACCTTTTGCCAGAGAAGAACAGAATGACAACCAGATTGTGCTACATAGTGTACCGCAAAATAATATACCTTGAAGACCTTTGGGGCGAAAAGAGGTTCCCCACTGGGCACCCATGGAAAAAGTGCAAAGGGCTTACTTTTTCTCTAGGCAGGCATACACCTGAATAGAGAGCGTTTGGTTTCGGACGGATGTGTTTGTTTGTATCTGTTTGTTGTGCTGACGAAGTTCCAGTTTGCATCTATTTTGAACAACCCGAAAGGATTCTAGATCCTTCGGACTAGTGTTTAATTCCTAGTTAGAAAATAAACAAGAACGTACATTGGGAAGACGGTTTATGGTTTGCGAAAATAGTGAACGGCAGAAGTATCCACATAATTTGCAAAGCAAAAGTGCAGAATATAAAATACAAAGTAAGTGCAAAGTAAAAAGTGGTAAGTTAAGTTCATCAAGCCAGACTCGGAACGGAACGTCAAAAAGTAGCATCTTAGTGCGTTAATATTTATTCCCTGGAAAATCCATACTGAGGCCTCTGATGCAGCCCCCTGGAGCCAGTAAGAGTCAAAATCGAAAACATATGGCACAGGGTCCATGTCCCAGCTGTGATATGCTGACCGCTGTGTTCACCAGGTTAACTCCATTTTCGCCAACAACATCAAGCAAGGAGAGTGTCCGTCTTGGACGATGTCCTGTAGGTTGTGTGATATGTTGTGTCCTGCCTTCCTCCAGCGTTATCGTGGCCAGTAACCCAGAGTAATATGAGTTGAATACACATAAAAGGTTGATATCCCACCGAGGTTCGGTGCCCTAAAGTCAACCGTAGTAAGACAATGAGGAAGGCACTGTGAACGCGAGAAGTCTTCATTGATGGCGGAAATTACGTCATATTCGTAAATTTTGCACGCGAGCAAATTATCTGTAGCGTCGACAAAGAGCGTATCACGACTACGGTGTTGCATCGTGAGTCAGGGCGCATCGAACTTACCTGAGAAGTGAAAACTCTGATAAACGTTGTCACTGCAAGATCCTGGCTGTGGAAAACAGAATAGCCCCCCGCGCTTCTGCTGCAGGAATAAGATTAGTACAGTTAGCATTCCGTTCACTGTCACTGATATCCACCAAAAGTCAGGTCTCCGTAAAGACAGGAGTATGGGGCGACGTTATGGAGCAACTATCTCGTAGTTTGTTCAAAAGTCCCAGACAATAAATATATGCGCATCTGAGAGCGACCTTTACACTCTGCTGGATACAAAAGTGGCAAAAGAGCATCGGGAAGGACTTGAGAAAGAAGTTCGAATGGTAGCAAGAACAGTGTGGACGGCAGCTAGACATCGTCCGCCCTCTTAGAAGGTGACAGTCGCTTGTGAGTACCTTTGTTGAAGCTTCGCCCGCATCACAATTGACGCCTTTCAAACCTTTTTCGTTTTTAGGACCCTGGTGTCACAATGGCGTTTAAGTAAATGTAATAATTTGTTATTCTTCAGGTTGAATGAAGATTTTACAAGAACATGTCCGGGCCAGCTGGAGAAAATGACATTGAATCGAGCTATGTATGAGTCGTTCACAGCAGGCTCACAGGAGCTTGGAAACAAAGTCTGGTTTCTGATAACTGTTTTCAATCAAAACAGACGGAGCTAAGTCTACAGATTAGATGTTTGTTCCAGACATGTGGACTACCGTTGGCCACACGCACTTTTGCAAATGGTTGTTAAACTCGGAAGACGGTAACAACCATTTCTTTTGTGGATGAAGGCGCGTAGGCTGGCCTCTTAGAAATGCTGGTCTCAATTCGAGGGTGTAGATTACGACTTCCTATTGGACTTACAATTTTTGGTTGTCCCTCCAATGTTTTCAGTGGTTACTAAACTAGTTAATGGCTAAGGACCAATGGTACCAGGATTCAATCCATTTGCTTTATTTGTTGTCAGGGGAAAATTGGTTGTATTATAAAGCAATCAACAGAAACAGAATGTAACGCGGATCTTGTGGATGACAGCAGGAACAAAGTGAAACAGAACACAGTAGAGACACGAACTTAACCGTCTTGTGTAAATGAGAGTTTAACGATGCTTTGAAAGGATCTTTTCAAACGCAGTCGACGTCCTCTAAAGATAGGCTGTGTTACTGGGCGATAACGCTACAACAAATCGTCAGTTTCCAAAAACTTCTGA
>JTDE01020975.1:0-11450 GCA_014338405.1 Paragonimus skrjabini miyazakii
GTAACGTTTCCTTCTGGGATATTCCGCGTCACTGTTGAGGTGAGCGGCGGTCCGAGCCACAGTACCTTTTGGTCAGGCTCATGGCTGTTATGATGACGAGGATGAATATTCTCCTTCCTCTTTCTATAGAGTGATCTTACCGAACTGGCCAGTTGATGTAGCACACACTTTTTATCGCTCAATCAGCTCAAATTTACTGATGTATTGTCTTTTTCTAATTGATCGCCTCACGAGCAACGTTTTTTTTATGTTCGTACCCAGCTTCAAGTTGTACTCAAGGCCTTTCTTAGATCCTAACCTGTCAAGTATCTATATCATAATAGTGTTTTTGTCAAAGTGAGAAAGCACGTTTTATCTTTCGTGTAACCTTATTTTCAGCTTCGCTTTGTAACTGCGCGCATACTCCTTGTAGCAGACTCCAGTACTTCTTGTTAGTCTTCTGACAGGTGGGCTTAAACTGTTCTAGACACAGGAGGCATATATTCAATGGTTGTGGTCTTCCTGCCCTAATTCCACGGTATTTGTCATTTTTAAGCATTCGGAAACTTGTAAACAGTCCGTCCTAATCTGATCGTCTTATCTATTCAGAAGTTTCCAAATGGATAGTCGCTTCTGTAGCTAAATTCCAGTAGAACTTTGTGTCTGTCGTTTTATTACTATTATTTATCCTTAATTTAACGATTTCTTATTAGTTCCGAATTTTTTTAATAATGTTTTGAAAATAGTCGTGATGCCTTTTTGCTTACTGTGCCTACTGGAGACGTAGTACAATTTTTCGGCTGACACTTAACTGACCTGACTGTCTATGTGATATCGACACCGATGATCGCATTGATTGCAGTTTTCAAACGTCTTGAGAACTCATTTTGACGTCCATCCTCTTGGGGAATATTTTGTGGTGTACCCAATCAGTTGCTGTTTACAATTTTTCTCCCATTCCTCTCAATATGTGCTGACTGGTGTGTATGGTTTTCGACTCAAGCTCAATATGCATTTCTTCTCAGTGTTTTTTTTTAACTCGCTCTCTATTTTCAGTCCCCCAGACAAAATGCTGTCTACAGATCAAGAGTTGAAAGTCTCGCGAATGGCCAAACGTTCGCAAAACAAAAAGCTGTTCGGCCGAGACAACTATCGACTCCGCGAATTTGTTCTGTTGCCCTATTGTATTCGTTACTTCGAAGTTAGCGGTGGCGTACGTGCTCTTCGTATTTCATAAACTCTTATCGGAATTTATAGAATCGTGGGAAAGAAAAGGGTCAACTGATGCTCAGCAATGTGAAGTTCATTGAAAAAGTTCAGGATGACGAATTGGACAACAAGAAAAATGTGTTTCAAGTTTGTGAATTCCTTGGACATTGCATGTTACTGCGATCTTTCTCTTTCTTGTCCAGATTGCTTATGCTGATGATGCCTGGTCCACTTCTTCATACATCCTGTACATTGTAGCCAATTCCGGAAGTGAACGAGACGATTGGATCAGTTTGGTTCGATTCTGTGAGTTTGAATTTTGTTTGTTCACTTACTGCTTAATTGTGTTTTTTTTCTCCAGTTATGTACTCGCTTGTTTTCCCTACAACATTTCATTTGAAGGGTGGTAGATTTATTTCTGTCGTATGCATGCATGGTTCAGGGTTGACGACTACCTTACAGTGTTCAACGTGACATGCTATCACAGCATATCGAGTTAGTTCCGTTCAGCGTAACTTTGAGCAATCAACAAATGCTTAATTTCGCATTACTGCAATACACTCGCCAATAAATATGATGGAAACTCGGGCTAAACACATGGTTGTACTAATAAATGCATGTATGCACTGAAACGATTGATAAATTGACCAATCTTCTACGTTTGAGACGTGCACATTTCTTGCTGACTTACAACGAACATTTTTAAGTGCCAGATATGTGGAACTTGATGTATTAATTTTAAAGCACAAGTGTGCCAATCACATGGTTATGGTTTCAAGTCATGGTTATCTTGATTATCCCTCTCTAGGTCCATGAAGCATGATAGCGCCTTCGTCCTTACATAACCCACTATATCGCATGGTTGCACATGCCTTATGGTTGTGCACTATGTCTCGCACTTTTTGGTCAGGCTGTTGATTGCTACTTATAAAGGAATGAAGAACTTAACGTCTCTGACTGTGGACTTAGATGAGACGTCACTGTTGTTACCTTCAAAATCATATCATGTATAGGACTGATTCTTGTTCAACCACTGTTAAAACCAACTGTATTCCCGTCCACATGAGGATGTGGTTGTCACATTGTTGCCGTCCCCTAATTTCTTGAATTCAAGCCCTTTTCAATTACCTCGTTCTCCCTTTGTTTTGTTTCTGCCTACAAGTTTTTCATGATGCTAAAGGTGTATTCGATATCTTTACGTTTTTCTGTTTCTGTTTTCTCACTGGAGTAGCTGTGCTCTTGTGCGTTCTGTTTTTTAACCCGGTTGTATAATAGAAATGTTTCACTGTTTCAGTCGTTTGTCTCAGGTATTTCGTTGCGTCCTGGAGATAGCCACTTAACGTAGTGGAGTTAGCCGAATTAGGCTGTTCTTCTGGGTGTATAATTCAACTGTGTGAAGTACATTTTTCTTCGATGGCACCAGGTTCGATGCTGGTAGGTTGTTATGCACCTTTTAAATGCACGGCAAGTTTACTGCGTTACCCGATTTTTGTTGGAAATACTGTGAAGTTTCTACACAACTTCGTGTACTTGGGTAATGTCCTGTTCCCTGGTTTGTGTTGGTGTACCCTTCTCGTTGACAAAATGGACACGATAGCTTTCACCACTTAGGCCGCACGGATCAGATATGAACGGCGATACTTAGCATCGCTCAGGTGGAGTGGTGCTTAATCTTTGCTCCCAGACAGCTAAATATCTATGATTTTTCACGTTTGCCTACACATCCATCACTGAGTGCACTGCTGTGGGCTACTGGACGTCAAAACTAACAACACGATCATTATGGATTTACCTTGCAAAGGACAACCTTTACGTTATCGTACGTAATATAACCGATGTGATCCACCCTTGGTGAAGATTACTGCATGAATACTCCGTTGCAAGCTGCTGAAAAACTCATCCACTTCTTGAAGATGTTGCCACAAAACTTCAACTCACTTCTTCCAGTTGATCGCAAAATAACCCCTACATAGGTTGAATCAACACTGCTTTGGAAGGCTCATCACATAATCAAAGCCCTCATTTCAGAATTTCCGCTAACTGATTTTTTAGTTCAACTTTCCTCGTTGAACGAAAATTGATCCGTCAGCGTTTAACATTTCGCTCGGTCGCCGAATGTTTTCTTTTTCAGTCAACATACCGAGCTCGACTTAGTCATGTTGGATCAGGTCAACTGATGAAGTGTCCCGTACGTCAGGTTGTGTGAGAAGTGGTAACCAGATAAGCAAATTGTATTTATTTAAGGCAGTATAAACGATGTAAACAATAACATACAAAACCTTATTCAGTCCGAACACGTACGTAAGTGCGTAGCAGTTCCGTGCAAGGACAATGGACTGTACGGACACAACTGATCCATACGGACTGAGCATTGCAAGCCCACTCTGTCCATTTTTCGAATAAACGTGTAGTTTCAGTTTGAATTCGAATGATCTCTACCACTTACCGGAATTGAAGGGAAATTTGCATTTTATCATACTCGCTTTTTTCTATGGGTTCCGTTTGCGATAAATATTACCGCTGGACACTTTTTAAATTCTCTCTGAGTGTCGAGTGCCTCAGCAGACGTTTGACAGCCCTGAAGTACATGGTTTAAAGCTGTAGTACACTTAACTTTGGACAAACAAGTTATTGAGGTTGTTGACCGGTTTATGTACTTAGACTTCAGCATCGTCAACGATAGATCCATCTTTTCAAGAGTAGGAAAATTTGTACTAGGATAGACAATCCTCGATGACAGAGTAATCATCATGGACTGCAATAGATCATTGGTTGACACTAGTGCTCAACTGTCATATCCTCATGTAAATGGGCACAAGCCTTACGTGAGACATAAGAATGGAAAGGGATGGGGCCTTATTACTGAAAACCCTTGTTTAACCTTAACTGTCAAATGCCAAAGTGAGTTCGCTTACATACTGAATTTGATATTCGGATCGCACGTGTTTAATCGTCAATCAAGATGAAATCGGTATCGCATAGGGATTCGAACGTACAGGTTTGGTGTCGCAAACATCTGCCTGTTCTTAACAACATACTTACTGATCCTTTAGTACCATCTGACACATGCTATCGAACGTGGCTATCAATGCACCATGATGACAGACCAGTATGTGCTGAATTCTAAGTAATATGTGTGTGCAAAACGACCGTACGTTTGATATTCTTCTGCATTTGTCATATTTACGCATTCGATGTGTCGAACGTAAACCATATTGAGACATTTTACGCTGGATGTGTACACTCAGCCGCATGTATTGTCTGGCACCAACGGGCGGACAACGTTGAAAGTATTGATATATTTGATAACAAGGATCGAATATTTTCACGTTCCCATTTTTTAAGATTTAGATTGTTACATAATGTCTTGAGGTTTCCGACCAATCATCCTCAGTATTGAGTGCCTCTTGTGAACATTATAGATGACAACTAATCGAATCCAACAGGTGAACTTTATTATCTTGTAGCTGAAGTACATGCGTATTGATAGTGTTGAAACAGTGCTATGTAAGTTCCAAGAAAATCGATTGTTTGTCTGCCGGTCGTTGATTATTTGAGCTCGGACCTCCGGTATTTTCTGTGAATGACGGTGACAGTGAACTCGCACAAAAGCACAAACTCGTAGTCAGTAACCTGAACAGCCGGATTCTACTCCGGTTGGAATATGATTTAATGGTACCGTTATTGTTATTTGAACACGCGATAATTCATGGGCACTGTTTTGAATTTTGCATCTTCGTTGTTCTAATATTTTCGTCGCGCGCCTGTTGACACCGCTTGCTACTCGCATACCACGATTTTCCTATTCTTTTAAAGTCATCTATATCGATTGAACAGCAGTCGTCTTTGTCGTTAGCACTGGGCATGTGGTGCCGCAACAGCAATGTGTGTGTGTGTGTGACACTATTCCTTGCTCTTTGTTCCCGTGGCAGTTTTGTCTTGTGATTCGATGAATGACATTTGTTTGCACATGTGACCACGAAGTTCGTTAGACCACAGGACGAGAGCGAGAGAGAGAGCGCGCACGCGGTACTGTTCATTTTTGGTTGGTGATATGCTTGTACATGCCATGCCAACAGTCGCTTCTCTTTAATCGCCGACGTTAATCAGTTGTCTTTCGCACCGCTTATGTTGGGCTCACGTATTTTTGTCGTAGTATAACGCAAGACTTGACATCCGGTATTTGCACTTTTTAGAATGAAAACTGGTTTTGAAAAGAGTTAAGAGCAAAAACCATAGTTGCCTCAAAGATTATCAAACAGATTAAGAGAATTTTTCTGCTCTGGAATGCATTGTCCCTCGTATTTTTTTCCCCGTATATCTTCCTGTCGTGTGTAATAGCGGATTGTCTACAGCTTGAGCCTTTTGTTGAACGACCGTTGCCCTAAGTTTCTTGCATTTTATCTGTTGTTTATGTCAAGTTGACTGTAGTGTAAAAATTCCACGTTTTAGCTATTTGAGATTTGTCATCATGTGATAACACAACCGTTTATCGACTACGTTTTTTGAACAAATAATGAATGTATGCTTATAGCAATCAGCTATAGATTCGGTTTAGGTTTTCTGAGTTGTGAAATTGTTGTCACTTTTCTAGTGTGATCGGGAGACACCTGCTTCTGTTCACATGATGTAAGAGTCTGCATGTTCGAACTTCATCAGTCAGCCACACACACCAGTGTTTGTTACTGGCATTTATCCACTGCGGGACTATGCGGTAGTTTAAAAGCAAAAGTGAGAATAAATAAACTAATCTCCGTCAACATTAAGGTTTCTGTATCATATAAACAAGCAGCCAGGTCACAGGTAAAAATAAATCATTTTCGAAACAACTTGTTTGTGGTTTACACCCTCCCGGTTCACAGTTTATCCCTACTCCATGTTGTAGCAAATCAAACAAAGGCAACGTTCTTCCCACTACATTCGATTAACCACCATTTTTCCCAACGTCTCCAATCACAAACCGCATGAGTCACAAGGCTATAGATCATGAAGGTTAACACGATCACCAACCTACTCAAGCGTGCTTTAATTATATAACAGCGCCCAAGCGCATGCCGCTTAAGTGGGACTAATCCAGCTCAAATGTTATAAGCACTTATTGAGTCCTCTTAAATACGAAAGGGCGTGAAGTTCGAATTTTTGTGTCAGAGAAGTTGCGATGATATCCAATTTAGGGAAATCGTGATTGGCCAACTCTGACCTGGACAACGAGCTGTTGAACTTCTGCCTGTAATTATTGTTGAACTTGTTTGAACTTTCCGGAGCGTTTGCTGTGCATTAGCGCAAACCGATGTCAGTGATGATGTATACCATAAGCGGATGTATATGTTGTTCTTGTCATTCTGATAGGTTACTTTACTATTGGCCACCTTTATTTAGACATTTTGGTGAACAGTCGCTGATGCATTGCGATCTCCGGTTTGTTTCACGCTTCGACCCATCTCATAGTGTTTAGGTTCTACACCACAGGATATGCTCGATCTTACTGTCAGGTCACCCAAGCCTAAACGAGCAATCGCAGAATCAGAGGTCGACCATGTGACCCTGAAGATCGTTGTGTACGTACCCTGACTTATTTGAAATTACTTTTTTGCATAATGTCTGCGTGTCCCGTTGGCATTCACTTCGACCTTTCAAAGTCAAACTGGTCTTATTCAAATCAACACATGTTATGCTCTAGCTTTCGAGTTATATTCTGAAAGTCGTCTGTTTCCCATTTTCCTTAAGGCAAAACCTCATAGATTCTACTTAATAGTGTACTTTATGGGAACCCTTAATATAAGTCTCAAAGCTTATTCAGACAGCTATTCGAGACGTGCATCGGTATCAGACGTTCTTCCATACTGCGATTTCGATGAAACGTGACCTCGTTTAAGTCGCTTGTCTTTGATCGAATTTCGTCTTGAAAGCTAAAGCCTCGTATGTTTGTCATCATTCGTTCTGTTAAGGTCATTGGGACACAGGCAGCTAGACATTATTGTGACTGCATGTTTCTGCGTAAATCAGTTTTCGTATCCTCTCTCAAATCCGTAAATCCACCCGCGCTAGACTTAGTAGATAATAATTGCATTTAAATAGCTTTCGGCATCTAAAAATAGATCGTCATAACTGTCCGTGACGGTCAATCGGATCTATTTTTGCACCGTTGTTACGACCGCAATAGACGCTTGACCTGAGAAATCGTTTATTGCGCAAACTCCCGTATAGGTCATGTCAAAAATCAAACCACAAAGGTGTACACTCATTTGCAAGTCAGACATGCATTCACATACATCATTGTCATTCGCCTTGGTGGAACTTCTGCCGTAGCGCGTACACACTATTCCGATAGTCTCTTCTTGTCCGTTGTCTTCCTGGCGTTCGGAGCTTGCCCTTTTGTTCCTGAATGTCACCTGTGGGTAATATACTACTTGCGAGTAGTATACTACTCACAACGAAACTGCTCGTCATACAACATCGTCTACTCCATGAATTATATAGTACTAGCGTATAAAGAGTTTTCGTACGTGCAAAATCAAAAACCCCTCCCCTAATAAATAAAAGAGCATATTTACAATAGAACTCCCCATCAGCTTTATTTAGAAAGGTGGGTGTCGTATTTTATGGTTGATTTTATTGACTAACTCACCAACTCTTTCGTGTATATTGTCGGTGACTTCATGGAAATAAGTGACAAGCACACTTCCAAGTCGTTTTCAATGTCTTGAGCCGTTTGAGCTCACGCAACAACTGTTATGTAATGACCGAGATGTTTCTTGCACGACTCAGGTGCGGCGAACAAACTGAACTTGAAGAGTAGCGAACTTCTGTATTTTACTTTAGACCGATCGACTTTGTGTTGACGTTATTCGACTGCGGGAACAAGTGACTTGTTTGACTGTGCAAGTCGACAAATGAGACTCAAAGATCTTGTATTGCTCCTCGTCGACGACGTTCGTTCTCACACCTCCCATTTATCCCGATTGTTATGCTTGATTACGTATTGGAGCCACTTTACTCTGCATCGCGATATATGTTAGCTACATAATAGATAACTGGTTCTTTATTTCCCAGTCTTGATCTCCACATGAGGATGTGGCAAGGTGTGCCTGGATTCGCCAGTCGAGACAAGCCTATTCCACATGTGATTGCTTCGCATAGGACACTTCCTGATCTAATCCGGTGTTGCCTTATGGATATCAGTCGTTGGTGGAATGCATTTGAGTCCCTGGATCTTGTCTCAGCTGTTTATGTGCCACCCGTCCTGAGGTATACGAGTTCCTTGTCTCAGTCTTAAGGAGTAATCGATTGTCTTCGAATCGTCTTTTTTGTGTTCCTAGCCCCATAAGTCCTTGTGTAATCTTTGACTATGGTCGATAGGGCATGTATAGATGCTAACGACCGGACATCCTGTTCGTGTGACTCAACGCCGATCGCGTGAGCGGAAACGAGACTACCGAATCGCAGCCACAAAAGCCCTGCCACAGGTAGCCCGACATCTCTCCCCTTAATATATACCATTCTTTTTGTGCCTGGAGTTTTTGCTTCTTGTGATAGAGGGGGATTTTTTGTTCGCACTTAGTTTTAATGAACACACGATATCGATCAACCATAAGTTAATATGTGTCTATATACCTGCATGGCTAGTCTTTGTACCGACAGTTGGTACCGCCAACTTTGTTCCGAATCGAGTTTAATTGCACCTTCAGATAATGTAACCCTAGCCGTACAAATGTGGACAAATCAGAGTCAATGTAAGCCGTTGTTTACTGGCTCGTGACACCTCAGTCGTAGTGACGCTGACTGTCTGTCACAGAGTTGTGTGATTTAACTTCTGTCCCACCCACTGACTCGGGTGAAATCCGAGCAACATGAAAGTATACGGTGCAACCGGCCACCGAATACGTCATGTGACAGTGAGTAAATTTCCTACCTGAATAATTCGTTGATCCATCTGCGAATGTCGTCATGTGTGTATGTGTGCTCGCAACTGGTAAACATCACACGACTTTGCCACTTTACCCACAACCTGTTATCCATCAGGTAGGCTACATAGCCAATTTTCCCGGTTTGCTTAACTCTGGAAGGTACAATACCATTTAAGACGGGATATGATTATCTGTGGTTATTGTGGTAGATTTGGCAAGTCAAGGCGATGATTTGGGTGTTCGGTTATTCGCTGAACCTAACTGTCATGCTCAGTGAAAGGTTGAACATTCATATAACTCTCTATTCTTGCTTCACTCATGCATTCACCTGTGATATTCGTACGCTTGTGTACTACAGACAGAATGACCGGATATATTTGTCTATATGTATACGATGGCCACAGTCAAAGAAAGTTTGCGCCTGTCTGTCACCACAGTCACCTTACATTACCGTCTGTTGGTCCAGCACACATCCATTATCTGATGTATGCCCAAAGGAATGAGACCGATAAGGTTTGGAATGTCGACCCCGTTCTACACTCCGCTCATGCTGAACAAATTCGAAGTGTGTCCTCTGACTTTCACGACTAAAGCAATAAGATATTCCCCGAGTTCAATTTGAAGTTTACAAAAAGAGTGAATATTAACGGCGTGAGTCTAAGACTACGGGTGCAACCACGTCCCACACTCGTCACAATTTCCTATAGTGGCACTGAGGTAACTGACAACTCTAGTGAAGTGTGGGTGTTGGTTCATAGGTAATTTTGAAATGTCTGGTTATAATTGCACTGTCTCTTTTGTTTTGATGAAGATATAATTAGCTGAATAATATCTGTGCAGGCTATCTGTTCATGATCCGCAATTATCAAGTTTATCAGTTCACTTTGCTAACGAGGTTTCCTCAATTATACTTTTGGGCTCAGTAGGCTCAAAGCTTATTTGAGATATTTCACCCTAAAACGATGAAGTCAGTCTGCGGTTCGGTCTTTTCAAGTGAGTGTATGATGCCGCTTTTTGACAGTTTAGCAAAATGCACTGAAGTCTGTTTTGTGAAATAACTTCCTCGTAAGCGGTCAGCTGTTTTGTAAACCTAATCGTTCCTGCCCAATAATTTTATTATGTTTATTGTTAGACACACGTGAACAGAGTGCTCGTTTCGTCCCACGCTATCATCCCGGTGTGTGGAAACGGCCTGGACGCTACACCTGCTGTGACGACATTAATCGGCGTTCGATGGGTTGTCAGCCAACCAATGAGCCAGGACCCCCGGTTGTCGTCGAACAGTTGTGGCGCGCTGTATCCGGAGTGGACCAGTCGGCAATTCACGCAACAACCGCTCCTATGCTGTCCGCTTCAACTACAACGACCAACAGCCCTCCATGCACTTTTCCCAATAGTGTCAATATGCAAATGGGCATAGGAGTTCCCTCATTATCCTCTCCGTCAACAATTCAGCCGTCTTGTGGTGAGATGATCTCTACACCAATTGCGGCTACCATCACGCCAGGTAGTGCCATGCTCAACCCGCATACCTCACCGATCTCGCTCTCTGCCCTGCATCCCAATATAGTACCCACTACCAACACGACTTTGGTCACCCCGATCACAGGCGTAATCATGTCCACTCCCACAATGCTTTCTACTACCACAACCGTTGCTATTGCCACTACCACAACCAGTCCGACCACCCTGTTTCAGTTACAACAACAACAGCATGCGTTACTTATGCAAAAAGTCCAACAGCAACAACAAAAACAACAACAGCTTGCTATGATTGGTGGAGTCGGCGTCAACCAATTGATTCAGCCGGGTAGTGGTGTGCGACGTTCCGGACACAATCAACATCGATCGCATCCGATGCGTTACACCCATCAGACGTTATTTGATATGGTATGATTTGCATTTCTCTTTTTAAGTATTCGTCATTTTTACCGTAACTGACGCGATATTTGCACTTGTTTCACTTGTGCAATATCTGATGAATCTTACGATATAGTGATTAAAGTCGTTTATTTTCTTTTCGCTATTCACTCATACGGGTTTGTGAAAGTGTCTGTCCCATTCAACATATACGTATCACAGCCGCTGTTCTATGATTTGTATTTCTAAATCCGCTTCACTTAGCAATGAAATCCGAAGTTGTTTCAGTGTGTATTTTGGATGGTAACTTGTGCATGTCAATCGCGATCGGTTTTCTTGCACATGTACTTCAAGCCCACGGTCACGTTTTTAGCTTTCACCGTTTGTGTGGAGCTTGTTCAACCTAATTAGAGACGTTACCTGTCAGTCTATTTTCCGCACAGTATTCTGTATGAACTTTGTTCTGCAGCCAGTTTCCGGGGGGGGGGGGGGTTG